>JAOEHX010063203.1:0-20525 GCA_025448015.1 Bolborhynchus lineola | reverse complement strand
GTCTACCAGCACTATGATTTTCATTTATCCCTCTAAATGGTTGAAGCAGCAGAATGAAATCTCAACTCTGACCATAACAGAAGAATGCAAGAACAGCCAGTATACTTACTCTTTAGACTGTTCTAACTTCTTAGCTGCTTCTTTCTTTAGTTTCTCCTTTTCTAGGTATTCTTCAAGTTCTTTTCCTTCCAACTTGACACGTTTCCTCAACTGAATAGGATTAAAAATAATATTATTGTGAGCAGCTGATACGACTTTAATACCTTTCCTACACACTGCTGACAAGAACATTCGTATTTAAGTACCAAGGGCAAGTACAACTTGTATGTTACATACAACACAAGATTATACAAATGTGTGACACCTTGGCATGGCAAAATCATGACAATGTTACCTATTAGTAGAGTCTACTTTAACAGAAAAGCATTTCAAAAAGTATTAAAACCAAAAATTTACAGATTTTTTTTTTTAAATTTACAAAATTCTTTTAAAAAAAATCTTCAGGCAATCTCTCTCCAGCAAGGGAATGCAAATACTCTCAGATGAGCAGTGTTTACTTCTTGTGTCACTAACAACATAGAATCGTAAGTTGGAAAGGGCCTCAAATAACATCCAGTTCCAAACCCCTGCCATGGGCAGGGGTACCTTCCACTAGACCTGGGTGCTCAAAGACCCATCCAACCTGGCCTTGAACACTTCCCAGGAGGGGGCAGCCACAACTTTTCTGGGCAACCTGCGCCAGGGCATCACAGCAAAGAACTTCTTCCTAATATCTAATCTAAATCTACCCTCATCAAACTGGAAGAACCTGGCAAAGTCATACTAGCAGGCAAAATAACAGTAAATTTTATTTCTTGCTTTCTGAAAATAAAATTAGAATATAGGCCACTTTGAATAATGCTGAATTCTAGTACTAGCCTAATACCATAATTCAATGCTTCCAATTCAATCTAAAACTAAACCAAAGCTGCATCATAAGGGTTGAAATTATCACAGTGATCACAAGGGACTCACATAAATCAACAATGTTTACAACGACAGAAGTAGACACAGGTATAAAATTACTGAAAATAATAATTTTAAAGCAAAAGTAACAATTAGGTGTGCCCTAATTCCTAACTTAACTTTTCAGTTTGGGGGGGGGGGGGAATGATATATTATAATTTAACTTGATTCTTCCCTCACCCGAAAACAGAGTAGAAACTCCAATACAAAAATGGTCAGGGACATTCTTCCCCCATTTATAATTTTTTCCTTTTTTTTTCCCCTGTAAAAGTAATAAGCCAGAAATTCTGCTGGAGCAAGACATCCCCCATTAAATTAATGCTGTAATCATGATTTAAAGCCAGCTGAGGATCTGACCTCTTTTTTCAACAAGTGGCCAGATCCTGCCAGGGCAGAGGAGCTGGTATGTGTGCAACTTCACGGTGCAAAAGCAACCACAGAAGAGCTACAGGTTGCAACTCTAACTATAAAACTGAATTTTATTCTGGAGGGCAGCCAGGGAGCTGCAGGCTGGTGGCTACATGGGGTACGGAAGCCTATGTGGGTTTATGGCTGAACTCAGTCTTTGAGGTCTTTTCCAGCCTAACTGAACTACAATTTTCTACCAAGAACAACCCACTGTATACTGTGATCTGTACATCAATTGCAAGCAGAATTTCATCTATTATAACAAAACCAGAGTGTTTTCTGAAGATAAATACTTAAAAGCAATTTCATGCTCATCTCTATGCAGTATCAGTTTTGCCACACCACCAAAAAAGCATTTTGCTGTTTTTAGTATGAGACCTATTTTTATCCAAGTCTATCCACAATCAGTTAAGCATGCAACATACTGATTTCAGATTTCCCTCTGCCACTAGAAGTGTTTTCAGTAGGTCAAAAAGGAAATTAAGTTCAGTTTTACCCAAATTCCCTCCGATGGCCCACAATAAAAATCACTGGGATATACAGATGCCACTTACCTCAATATCAATAACTTTCTCAGAAGGATTATCAATCAGGAATCGTGCTAATGTTCCAGGTGTAGTGCGGTAAGTTAAAATTATAGAGTTTTTGGAATCCTGGCACCACTGAATGAAAAGATCTCTAGAAAATCCACACTCTAAGTCAGGCTGACTGGCAAGAACAACTTTAGGACTCGGCACTCGTGCCAGATCAGACAGACTATGACATAAGGAGAGATGGCGGAACTGAAAAGGATTGTTTCTCTTGTCTTCAAAGCATCTCATCAACTTGTCACTCATCCATTCAACCTAAAATAGGTATTAAAAGAAAGTTATTTATAAGAATACAAGTCCTACAATAAGGTACAAACCTGATAAGAAGTATAGGATGCAATATGCACTTGAAATATGCCTCTCAGCAAGTGTAGAAATAATGCTGAGCATAAGCAACACAGAAGCAAGTACTTCAGCTCCTCTTCTTAAAGTTATAAACTATGTTAATTAGTATTGTGATAAAACCAAAAATTAGTATCAAGAAACATGCTCATAGCCATGACTGCACCCTCTGTTACTTGAAAGATCTGAGACACAAACATGCATTATAAAAAGAGAACAACATCCAGTATTTACCCATTCTTTACTGTTAAAAAATAAAATGTTTTTGCATACATGTTCCATTGCCCTCATCATAAATGCATTTTAAAATCAGAACAAACCTGTGATTTAGAAAACTCCACTACATTGTAGCTGACGTTATTAAGAAGTGCTAGAGAGTAGACTCCTAATCCTGCATCCTTCGTTCTCCAGATCTGATCAAGCAGTTGAGCAAGCTCCAGAACTCTGCCTGCTGTATCCACCGCTATTAACACATTTCCATCACCTCGCAATGTCTCCAAAACATTAGCTAAGAAGAATCAAAAACAAAACAAAAGCCTACTTACACTTTGAACCAAAATTAAAATGTTTGTACCTCGTTTTTGTTTGTTATATCCACCAGCAATCATAATCAAAGCATAACGAACACAGAATTAAATTAAAATTCAAGAGAGATCCAAAGCCACATTTCTACCAACAATTTCAACATTAAAGGGAACTGGAGTTTTCTTGGTAGCTCTAAAGATCTCACTGTCTTGATGACACCTTTTATTTTTCACTTAAAAATAAAAAAAAAGGCAAGCAAAAAAACCACCACCCTCCATAAACAAAATAAAATCCCAAACAAACAAAACCAAGAGTAAAACAATGTTTAAAACAAGAATGTGCAGACAAAGGAGATACTGGGTGAAATACACTGTTTTTAAGTACGCTTCATTGTTTTCAGAAAAACATTTAACCCAAAGGATCAGTACAATCACAAAAGAGCAATTCAGAATTTGTTACATTTTAATAAAGGTTATTAGTTGGATGCGGAGGAATTTCTCATAGAAAAACAGCTGACAGTAGCTAACAAATCACATTACTGCTGTTTTCAAGCCCAAACAGGATACATACTCAGCAGCTGTTCATCCCTTTGCTTCCTCCTGGGTTGTACATAAGTAGCATTAAATGAATCTGTAATAAGCAATGAAGGCCTGCTCAGCATTTCCAAGGAACATCCATTCATATGACTGTGTAGGGGGAAAAAAAAAAAAAAAAGCACACTCTCACTTTTTTGCATTTCTATTTTATAAGGGAAAAAGAAAAGAAAAAAATGCAGCTAGCTTCCAGAAACCTGCATGTACGGAAATCAAACCCCTCAGGAGCCAAATGTTTCCTGCTTCAATCTTACGAATAAATAATATTGTTGAGTGGAAAAAAGAAACCCAGAGTTAATGTTTATTTCAAACTGATTAATCTGAAAACAAGTGGAATTAGTGCTCTCATTAGGGCTGGATAGGCACTGCTACTTCCATACCTGCTTATTACACACTAAATGATGTATACCTAACACAACTTTTAATATATATTGGTATGTTATACTTACATCTCCCTCTTGTGGTTGAAATCAACTGCATAAACAATTTCTTCCTCTCCATCCTTGACAATTTTCCAGATTGTGCCTCCTATCATGTGTCCAGCTGGCAGCGGTGTGATTGACAAACCATGTCCTTTACCTACAGAAGTTTTCAATATCTTAGATACATGTATTAACATCTATTACTCTGAATAAGTGAGTAATTCTGAACAAAAGCAGGCCAAAATTATTACTGGGAGAAAAAGTCAAATGAAGTATGAAAAAAAGCATTAACATCTGTCCTTCCCATCTAGCCAGTAACTTCAAATTTTTTGGCAGTATACTTCTATTCAGCCTCCAGAAAAAGAAACTAAAGTGAGATCATTTCTTTCCCCCACTGATACTGAGAGGCACTGAGAGCTGCTCTACAGACCTAAACAACAGCAAATTACGTAATAAAAGTATCACACGAAAGCAGGTACTCTGGTGCAAAACAGACCCCTCTCTAGGGCAACACAAGATGCTTACTACATCATTGGCTGCTAAGTACTTACAAAACCACATACATATTACACAAACTGGGAAGTTTTTCAGAATGACAAATACACAAATCAGATGGGGAAAAGTGTTCAACTGCTGCAGTCAGGGAAAATCGATCTTTTCAGTACCTGATGCCTTTCTTAATGCATTGCTGCTCCTTGATGTTGCTGCTAACCTGCACTGTTGCCAGAGTAAAATGAGACCACTTGTGACCATTACTCACTGACTTCACTGCATACCACCAAATTGAACAGAACTGCACAACTTTAATAATAATCAAAACATACATTATCTTCTTATATGCATCCATCGAGTCTTTTCAAATCACTTACTTTAAATATGAAAAAGAAGAGTTTTTTAAGAAACACCCTAGAAAAAGTTGTTCACTAAAGTTACTTTTAAAATGTAAAAGTTGGCAGCACAAATATAAGTCTTGCTACACGTATCTTGAAAAAGGGTCAGCAGCCTTTCAAGGATGACATCCCGTTTCTGTTTTCCAAACTACGGAGCAAGTATTTCGGCAAGCAACATTTAGGAACTACAAGATACTGCATCTGAGACTAGCTGCTGGTGGTTAGCTTGTATGTGTCTGTTCAAGAACAGGGTTTCAAATTCATTCTGATCTTTGACTTAGAGAGTGAGTGAGAAGCTGCTGATCTCCTGGATGCCACAGCTCCCAGCAATAAGCTACACTGAATACCATAGAGAGCCAGTGAAGACCTTCTAAGCCATCCACATGGTGTAACTTAACATCTGCATACTATTCATTCTCTAGAAAACCTTCCTTTGTGCTACTAATTATTGAAGAGTTCTGAGTTATCTACCACTAGGCATGAGTATATGCTTTTAAGAGACAACAGCAGGAAAAGTTACAAAAACATAGAAGCAAAAACATATCTAAATATGCTTGGCATGACCTCCTCCTCAGTAAGTGGAAATTCTACCTATTTCCACATACAATTACTGAAGCAATGTTCAGCTGATATAGACTGATACAGGGCTACTGATATCAGCCCTGCAAAATGCACTACATGTCAAAGCTTGCTCCCTTTCTAAATTAAACATAAAAGTATACTTTAACTCTTAGTGAAAAACAACATTCAAAGTCATTTAGTGAAACTTGGGTGACAACTTTACCTTTCAAGTTCACAATCTGAGAAAACTTCAGCTGCTGTATTTTATCAAAGGCTGCATCTACATCATCCAATGTAAAGAGTGTGAAATCTTCGGTATTATGGCGGGACTAAAACAAATAAGAAGTATGGAACATTCAAGAACCTGAGCACTCTACCATATAGATGTTGTGTACAAAAGTATCAACTTAAACATACCTGGTAGAGATCATACATGAACATCTGTCCCATTTTATACACAGGAATAGTTGCATAAATGGCACAATTCAACCCCATTTTTCCAACTGCATATGGAAGTGCACCAAGGTGCAGAGGGTCAGGATGAGAAAGAAGAACAGCATCAACCTGGTGTACATGTCTACAAAAACAGGACAACAGAAGCTGGTGAAAAGAGTTCTGTATGGTATTGTATACTCCCTACTACAGCTATTTTGAGAATACATACACATCCTGAAAGCCAAACAAAAAAAATTATATCCTTCCAAGTTAAAAATGAAGTTTTAAAACTCACTAATTAAAAGTTACAGATATTTCCAAATGTTCAAGTACTAAAACTGCAAGTGAATACAAAAAACATATTTCAAGGTCTGTAAGACATACATTTCACATCAAATTCTTGATTAGAAAGACCTTAATATATACTTGGACACCAGAAATGCATTAACTGAGGGGTCAAAAATATTACTAGTGAGACATGCTACAAACTGTTCATACACTTAAAATCCAAAACAGACTACAACTTTTCTTCAGATGAGAAAAACCCACAGTCGCAAAGACACAACAATACTTAAACTGGTAAGGATAAAATCAAAACATATTTCTTTAAAAACATAAAAGTCGAAAAAAAGATTTAGGAAAAAGGACACATAAATTTGGGGAGGAGTATTCATTTAAAAATATTTTTTCCTTTAAAAGTGTTGCACAAAATAAAAATTGGACTGAAAGTTTACTACCTAGCATAACTGAAAAACTTTAGGGTATAAAACATGATGCCAACCTGATGAAGTTTAACCATGCCAAGTGCAAGGTCCTATGCCTGGGTCAGAGCAATCCCAGGCACAGCTACAGGCTGGGCAGAGAAGATTCAGAGCAGCCCTGAGAAGGACTTGGGGGTACTGGTTGATGAAAAAATGAACATGAGCCAGCAGTGTGTGCTTGCAGCCCAGAAAGCCAACTGTATCCTGGGTTGCATCAAAAGGAGCATGACCAGCAGGTTGAGGGAGGTTATCCTGCCCCTCTACTCTGCTCTCGCGAGACCTCACTTGGAGTATTGTGTGCAGCTCTGGTGTCCTCAACACAAAAAGGACATGGAACTGTTAGAACAAGTCCAGAGGAGGGCCATGACAAGGAGTTACAGATATTTTGCTCAATTTTCTTGCAGAGGGAGTTGTTTCTTTGAAAATGATTTTCAAAACTGCCTGATAAGAGTATGATGAGGGGACTGGAGCACCTCCTGTATGAAGACAGGATGAGAAAGTTGGGGCTGTTCAGACTGGAGAAGGCTGCGTGGAGACCTCATAGCAGCCTTCCAATATCAGAAGGGGACCTATAGGGATGCTGGGGACGACTCTTCATTAGGGACTGTAGTGACAGAACAAAGGGTAATGGGTTTAAACTTAAACAGCGGAAGTTTAGATTGGATACAAGGAAGAAATTCTTTAATGTAAGGGTGGTGAGGCACTGGAATGGGTTCCCTAGGGAAGCTGTGAATGCTCCATCCCTGGTGATGTTCAAGGCCAGGCTGGAGGTAGCCGTGGGTGATATGGTTTAGTGTGAGGTGTCCCTGCCCACAGCAGGGGGGTTGGAACAAGATGATCTTAAGGTCCTTTCCAATCCTAACTATTCTATGACTCTATATGCAACAAGTGAAAATACAAGTAGGGCTGAAAGCTTTTCATTCCCTCACAATGTAACTGGGGCACACACATTCTTCTCCATGGCGTTTACTAAAAAAGGGATTTCACCTAATTGTTTCACAGATAAGACTTGAAAAAATGTGCAAATTATCCTAAGTACACAATAATTCTTAGTAAGACTTCAAAGATGACAAGTGTGTTAATGATAGAAAATACATGACTAAGCTTAGTCTCTTTCAGGAACTGCCATGGGTCAGTCCTAACTTTGTAATCAATGCTTGCATTAAAGCTCCTTGCTGTAAACCTGTAGAAGGTTCAGTATTAAAGCAGTATTAATCTATGCAGGGCTGGGATAATTTATAGAACCTGTTTTACTGACTGACAGTTTATTCAACTTCTTTGAAACAAAGAGAGAGCTGAACCACATTGTATTGAGCCTATGCATTTTAAGAAGTCTTTCATTTAAAACTTAGTGAACCATTCTAAAACAGTTTAGAGCCAAGGACAGTCTCCTATGAACTCTGTTATGTGCCATGTTTAGGGAAAAAAATCCCAAAAAAACCCTCAAACATCCAAGCCAAACACAGGCCAGTCTGAGAATTACAGTTAATAGATGTAACTTGTTAGACTCATAAGAAAAAAACAAATATATTTTTACTGCAAATATTTCAGCAGCATAATACCCTTCATATAAACCATAACTCTAACAGAACAAATCCAGAACAACTTTGGATTCTACATCACCACACACATACCACTGCATGGTATTTCTGACAAGAGACCTATTAAAGAGTGCATTAACTGAACTACTTACTTTTTCAGAGAATCAATAATATCCATAGAAAAGTTTTCATCCCAGCCACAGTCCAAAAGAAAACGAAATTCATCTACTTGCAACAGATAGCAAAGGGCAGATTCCTCTTGCACCCCTGAAAGCGTAGTCAACTTGATAATCGATGTCATTTTCTTCTCCCAAGTGTTTAATCTCCAACAGAACTAATCTGGAGGAAGAAAATGTTTGATAGCCTAAGCCAAACCAAAAGTCTATTTATACCTAACTTCATGTCTGCTAACACTTAGGTAACACCTACTTGATATTAATTAAGCCTCAGATATTAACTTGATCCTTGTAGGTGTTTTGTTATTACAAAGAGGGTATTTTCACTATTGTAACAAAAAGAATCACTCGGAACAGCGCAGCTAGCAGCAGCAGCTCCCTGCCGAGGAACGGACAGGAGCGGCCGGACGCGGCGCAACCAAGGCTGCGTCCCCTCAACGCCAGCGAGTGTCGGAGGGGGTGTCCAGCCCGAGGTGGAATCCAGTACAGGACGGGCCGGGGGCTCCACACAGCAGCTGCAGCGCCCAGCCGCCGAGACAGCGGCCTAACCCTGACGAAGTGAGCCTCGCCAGGGGGGCGCAACATTAAGGGAGCAAGCCCTGCGCCCACTCCAGTCCCCAGAAGAGGAAGAGCAGGACAAGCGCGAGGTCGGCGGGGACAAAGCCGATCTCTTCACGCCTCAGCCCCGGGCACAGACAGGCTCCCCGCGGCGGGGAGCAGACCGTTCCTCACCGAGCGAGCCCGCCGCAGAGCGCCGCCGGCCTCCCGCAGGCCCACCGGCGCGCACAGCCCGCTTCCGCCCCGCGGAAGGCGGGCAGGAGGAGGAGGAAAGGTGGAAGGGCAAAGGGAGGCACCACCGTGAGGCTTCCGGGGGGGAGGGGGGTGTGCGTTCTCCTCCCCCTCTCCGTGCGCAGCCGGTGGGCTCTCCCGGCCTGCTCGCGCCGCCCGTCGCCTGTTGCCCTTGGTGCGGGCGCTGCGCGGGGCCTGGCGGCGGCGGCGAACGGTACCGGCGGGGTCTGCAGGGGGGCGGCAGCGGCTGAGGGGCACTTCCCGTGGTCCTGGCGTCAGCCTCGCCGGGTGCCCCGTCCCCTCGGCCGGAACACAGGGCGGGTGGGCCAGGCCGGCCCGGGCCGGAGCGACCTTCAGCCCCATGGTGTTATGCCGTCTTGTCCCCGCGGGCACGGGCGTGCGCGGGACGGTGGGGTCCCCAGGGTAGGAGCAGCGGAGCTGGGAGTTTGGCAGGGCCCTCTCCTGGGTCACTACCGTGAGCGCCGGCCCCAGCCGCCATGGCGACCGCTTGCGGTTCGGGATGTGTGAGCGACGGCGTCGGTTCTATCCGTTCTCTGTGGCTACTATGTGACTTTGAGCTCGCAGCTGTGACTTCCGTGGTGTCTCTTAGAACTTGCAAGACGCTAATCTTAGCTTCGCTTAGGTTGTAAAAGCTCGCTGGATTTTAGAAATGCCCTTTCTTACCTGTCAACTCCCCACTGAACCTACAGATTAACTTCAGTCTTGCTACAAGTAATAGAATGCCTGTCTACAGGAGTTTAGGTAGTAAACGGATTTCTTAGAGTTACTTTAATGGGTAAATTACTCTAGAACAGTTAAATAGAACTATTTCACAAGGGATATCTTAAAAGATGTTTTGTGTTTCTCTCACGTTTTAGGTTAAGTTAGGATTCTTTCTAAGAAAACTGTACAGATCTGAGAAAAGCATGTGTCTCATAGGAAGTGTTTGAATGCTCTCAAGTTTCATTATGCTATTGTAGGATCTTAGTGAGATTAAAGATGCCAGGTATGCAACACTTTCCACGTTCAGATTTAGCAGTAACCCTTCTCTGTTATGCTTTTCTCTCTAGCAGCCATGGTGAATTTCGCCCAAGCTCTGCGTGATCACTGGGTTCACATCCTTGTTCCCTTAGGATTTGTGGTTGGATGCTATTTGGACAGACGGAATGATGAAAAACTGTCTACCTTCAGAAACAAGAGCTTATTATACAGAAGGTCTGCTCTATGTTATTTGCGAAATGCTTCTGTGCTCTTCTTGAGAGTCTTAAGTATGAAAAAAAAAAATCGGTGTCAAAACATTAAAGGGAAGAAAGCCCCAAAAATTTCAGCAAGCATTCATGAAGGGTTTAAATTACTAGTGCCCCCTGAAAATTGGGGCTTTAGGAGCTATCTTAGTCATGAAAGAAAGGATCACTATGTACTTGTGTAAATCTGTGTCATTTGAAAATAATAACCAAGTTTTTGAAAATTAACACATTTATGTCATCAGCTGCTGTGTCTTCACTGAAGGGAAAGATTATAGGTACTGATGAGTTTGGGCTTGCTGGCTGACCTCTGGGGGAGAATTTAGGTAATTTAATGCATTGCCTTATTTCCATCACTTGTAATTCTGTATTAGATTGTAGTGCTAACAAAACAACATGAACTAAAAGAATGTTGTTATCAGTTTGCCAGTGGATTGTTTTGTCTTTTAACTCTGATCTCACCTAATTTAGATAGACCAGAGTCATAAAGAAAGTTATAAACTTACTTTTGTTGTTAGTTAACGTAAGTAGTAAGTTTATCACATTGTCTACCAAGTTTATCACATTGTCTACCCCATGGCACTTTTCTTACTGCAGTTACTGGTGAAATGAGGCTGGTGTTTCAGCTTCTGGCAAAAATCCCCTCTTTCACACCCTAGTTTTCTTCCCACTAAAGTAGTGAACTTTTGTATTTAAAAGAAGTAGATTTTTTTCCTTTTGGATCCCATTATATAGAAAGTCTGTTAACTCCTTAGAATTCACCAGTGTCAAGATTCCATTTAAATGAATGGGAGGACTCAATCTCTTGAAGCTTTGGTAAGAAAAGAGGAAGTATATCAGTATTGAACAATTATTAACTGACAACAGTTGCAAGGAAAGTTAAATTCATACATCATTCTCAAAATTGTAGAATAATCACATTTATTAGTAAATATTCTACAAAAATTACTCTAATTTTGGTCTTCTTCCTTTGTATTTTTCTTTCCTTACAGAGAGTTGAGGCCTGGTGAAGAAACTACATGGAAATAAAGGCTGCAGATGAAATGGAAAACAACTGCAGTTCATCTGTGCTAGCCTAATTTTCAATCTGACCTTTCGGAAGATTGTTTAATTACATGACTAATATGCGTCCAGGGGTTCTCTTAGTCCATAAGTGTTGAGAAACATCCTCAGAAGTTGTGTTCTGGCGGGAAAAGGAAGAATTACATAATAAAGAAAAACTATGCAAAAATCATTCATGTTGTGGTGTGGTTGTGGAATTTATGTATTTATAGTTCATTTGCGAACTAGCCCTCAGAGAAGTACTTAACAGAAGCCCAGGATGCAGTCATCAGTTGTTTGGCATTTCTTAGCTGGATCTGAACAAGTTTGTTTTCAGATTTACTCGGCAGGCTTGTTTGGAATGACAGTCAGCGGGATGCGGCTTTGTGAGCGGGTGTCGGCAGAGGGAGATGGAAAGGACGGAAAGGAGAGGGGAGCTGTTACCGCTGAGCTCGGTGGCGCGAGGAAGCCGGGCACTGTGGTGCTCAGGAATTCGCTGTTGGGACGAGAGCTCGAGGTACGGGTTTAACCCCCGGCGGTACGGATCAGCCCGCCGACCTCCGTGCCGACAGAGGGCGCCGCCACGGCCGCCTCACGCAAGCAACCTAGCCCATCGGGGGCCTGCGCGGATTGGCTGCTGCGGGCGGCCGAGCAAGAGAAGGTTGGATTGGCTGGGGGAGGTGTCACGTGAGGCGGGGGCTGTGGCCGTTGACAATAAACATGGAGTCGATCTTCCACGAGCGGGTGAGTGGGGGTTTGTGGTGGGGTTGTGTTTCGCTTGGGCGCGGCGCGGGGTGTTATGGCCCCGGCTGGCCTGCCGGGACGGCAGTGTCCTCTCTGAGGGAGCCGCCTGGGCGGCGGCACGTCTCCCGTTCCTGTGGTAGCCCAGGGGCAGTTCTCGGTCCGACGGGATACTCTTCGCCTGCGCCGTGCCCCTCCCCGGCATCCTTCCGGGAGCAGGATGAGGCGGCGGTTTGGTTTTCTCTGTCTCGGGGAAGAGCTGAGCTCTATCTCGGGGGCTGTGGCCCGGCCCAGCTCTGCTCTGCGAGGCTTGCCTGCTCAGCGGGGAAGGGAAGTGCTGTTAGTGGAGATCAGAGAGGATCAGGGCTGAGTCCCAGCTCTCTCGCATGATGACCGCTTTTCTTAGGCTTTTAAAAATACACCTCGAGTATGGGAAGGTACAGGCTACAGCTGTTTATGCTGCTTGACTTGAGAAATGAGCATGAGGATGAGGTGCGGCAGGCAGGGCTCTTTCCGTGCTCTCGGACACAGCCCTTCACCTAGCCCGGCTTGCTTGGCCTTGTGTAACGAGCAGGGAAAGGGAGAGCTGTTAAGGAAGTCCTGATTAATATACTATGCTTTTATGTGCTGAACAGCGTTTCCTGTTTTGGAGGACAAATGCTTCTGTGAACTGCTGTGATTTATCCAGTTTCCCAAATACCGGCTATTTATGCTTTAATGCTATTCAAATATAATTGTCTTTTTTTCATGTACTTTCCCAGTGTCTCTGCACATTTATTATCTTAAGATTAGTGTTAGATTTTGTACAGTGCTCTCATATATTGCTTGGTTTATTTAGCAAATAAAGCAAGATAGCAGTATAACTTAAAAAAAAAAAAAGGTTCTGAAATCTGTGGAATGTGAGAAATGTTCTTTCAAACTAGGTTTCTGTTGCAAAACTTGGCAGTCACTGTGGTGTTAAAGAGCAGCTGCCCATAGGATGAGTGTTAGATTTCAACCATTATGGTCTCTGCTACAATGACCTTGAGTTCCAGTCTAGATTTGAAAATAAGTTCAAAACAAGTGTACCTTTTTCTTAGCTGGCCTAGCCTATCGCGTAATGAAGTGATAATTTTTTTTTTTTTAACGACTAAGTTGCTTTCTAGTTTAATAATAAAACTGGTGAAATTAAAGCCACAGAGCACAATACCTCTAAAGTCACAAGCCAATTGTTTGGAGTTGCTACAGGTTTTGGGAAGTGGGAGGGGGCAGCCTTAGATTGCTCCTTAGTAAGTCAGCTACACAGTTACAAAGTTAAACCTGAATGCCTGTTTTAAATTGGAGTACTGACTACTTTATCTTGTTATCTTTATTAGTCTGCAAAAAAATTTATCTGAAATTCTGTCTCTTTTCTTAAGGGGTATTTCCCCCCCCATCAAGTGATGTCAAAATATTTAAAGTGCTGTATGTGCACACACACATCCTTAAACTTCAATCTACCCACCTTGGATGTTCCAATAAAAAGGCATGAAAAATATGATATTTATAAAGGGAATTTATTAAAACAAAGACCTAGGCAATGGGGCACTTTTAACAAGGGAATGACAGTTGCAGAAAGTAGGACTTAAGGAAGGGGCTTAAGGAACCGCTAATTCAGAAGCTGGCCATTTCTTTGATATTAGTGTTTGAAAACACTGGAAGTAGGGCAGCAGTTTATATCCAGATGGATTTCAAGGAGGAAATTTCGGATTATGGGAAGATGCAGTTTTGTTGCCTTAAAACCAACAAACAAGCCTGAAGTTACTGTCTGTTTAAAAACTAAGATCAGTTTTCTCTTCTGCATTTTGCGCTTACTATGTACAAGGTTTGCATGTGAACATTAATGTTTATTACTTTAAGATAAAACTGTACAAACACAGAAAGTAAAAAACACTTTTAGTCAAATTAATATTGGAGACTGTAGTGCAACTTATTTTCAAAGGTATTTTAATACCGTTTCTGAATGAGTTTCATATAATTCTGGTGGAGAAGCCTATGATTCTTGAACAGGTTCTTCTGTTACAATTTTATCATATGACCAGCAAGCAGGGATGTGATATCAAGGGGATGGGAGCTGCTGTTAAGTCTTGAGATCCTTGCTGAGGGAAGGACATGAGCTGGAGGAGGCTTCTGGTTTCTGTTGCAGCTGGGCTGTGCAGCCTGTCCAGCCGTAATAACTCATTGCTCAGTTGAGTGATCAAGTCCTAGAAAGTTTCTATGATCTGCCGTAGAGGGAACCTTCAGTGTTCCTGCTGTGAGGGAAATCATGGGAGATTCATACATATGATTTGTATGGGGCATTCACAGAAGTTCAAAGTCTGTTCCTCCAAGCCGTGCTCTTGTATTCTTTGTTTCTGTGGGTTTGGTGGAAGGGAGGGGTGTTAGTTTTGTTTTTAGTAGTGCATGCACATTGGAGTTATTAATGTAAATAAAAATGAGGATTGATTGAAAGAGAAAAGCAGGATTAAAAAACTGATGTTAATCTTGTCTGTACTTGTAGTTACTTTACTATTCTTTTAGTCAATTTACTAATTTTTCATTTGGGTTGACTACTATTAAATATGCTGAATATGTAACAAAATATCTGAAGTGGTTTCCATTCAAATGTTTTATCAAGGAAAATATTTCCATTGTTTAATATGCTGAATTTTTTTTTTCTTGTCACCTCATCATCATGAATATTTTAGGAGCAGTAGTATTAGCCTCTTTTACCTAATTTCTATTCATAAATTTTGTGTGGAAAAGGGGCTTTACTGCTCCCCCAGCTCCTGATCACTTTCTCGGCAATAAATTGGTTCTAATCTGAACTAGAAATAAATTCTGTAGATATATCATTTTTAATCTGTCCAAAGTCCTCAAGGTCTGCTTTTCTTTTCCCACATGTGGCTGATAGCCACACTTGGAAGGAAGAAAAACTTTAAGAGCGCAAGAGAGAGATTTTTTTGTTGTTGTTGTTGAGAAGTAGAAATGTAAACTGTTTGGTTTTCCTATGCTTGTGACTTGGAAGAGGACAGAATCCGTTGTACTGAGAGTTGCAGTCTTTGTGTGATTTGGTCAGGTGACTGGCAGTTTTTAGTGTTTTAAAAAATAACATTTTGACATTAATTTATTTCCTTTGAGGAAATAAAGTGGTACGCATGTTGGTTTGTTCCCATCAAATTGATGGGAGGGTTGTGTTCTATAGCTTGCAGTGTAATACATCCAAAGAATGTATGGCATTCTGGGTGAGTGGCAAGTGTAGAACGCCAGACTTAAATGGTTGAGTCATTTTACAGAGTGAAACATTAATGTGATTTTTTTGGTTTTTTTGTTTTTTTTTTTTTCTCTTCCAATTTAGCAAGAAGGCTCGTTGTGTGCTCAGCACTGTCTGAATAATTTGTTACAAGGAGAATATTTTAGTCCTGTTGAGTTATCCTCTATTGCACAGCAGCTGGATGAGGAAGAAAGAATGAGAATGGCAGAAGGAGGAGTGTCTAGTGAAGAATATAGAACATTTTTACAGGTAAAATCATCTTACTTTGAAGTTACTTGATATTTGCCTGAAATCTAACATTTTGTACCACAGACCCACTATTCTTGCATAGCTAGAAAAGGTTAATTCTCTAGTACTGAAACTTCTTAATTTTATAGGTCTTTTCATTCAAACATCTTAAATTTGGCATTCTCAAATATTACTGGTACAGCTTTACAAAACTTCTCCAAAAAGCTACTTTATCTTCATCTTACAGGTAGAGGGATCAAGCATCATGAGGAGGATGCTTGCCGTTTTGGTGGGGTTTTTTTTTGTAAGCTAGTGGCAGAGGTAGGAGCAGAAGTTCCCATGTCTCCCTGTCCGTTAAGCACTCAGCATTTCTGATTTAAAAGTTTGGGGGTTTTAATTATTTGGTTATTTAGGTATTGTAATTAGCCTTACATACTGGGGCATACTGAGTTGTTTCAAGTATATGTAGTTATATTTATTTTCAAAACTTTTTTCTGATCTTTTATGCTTACACCATTTTTCCTCTTTCTCTTTCCCAACCTCATACTAAGCAGCAGCCTTCTGTAAATATGGATGATAGTGGATTCTTCTCAATTCAAGTAAGCATGGCTTTATACTGACGGAATTTTTCTATTTATGCAATGTCTCATGTAATTTAAATAGCATTGAGCTTTTTATCTAGTTTCCAGTTTATAAGTTTAATGGAATTAAGTACTGGACTTCTAAATCTTCAGAGGGTTTTCCACTAAGTGACTTGCAATTCTTTAGTTCATAGGCCCTTTAACACATGGTAGGAACATGGACTTCCTGAACTGTGAAATGACACCTGCTGGCAATAAGCTTGATTCTGAGTTGATTCTTACAGGCACTTCACTTGTAGATCTTGGCTTCCTTAGACTGCTGGTGAAAAAGTAGGCTTGAGATTGCTTTCTCAAATATAGAGTGTAAAGCCCTTGGCAGTGGTATCAGGGTTATCACAGCAGATGGAAAAAGCTTCAATATCTGCATGTCAGTTTTTATAATACCCACAAAGCAGCAACAGAAGTTATTGAATGTCAAATTGGGGGTTGTATCTAGATGGAGGTGAGGATAGCAACATGGTTTAGTGTGAGGTATCCCTGCCCATGGTGGGGGGGAGGGGGAGCTATATGATCTTGAGGTCCTTTCCAACCCTTGCACCTTCGGCTGCCTCCCAAGCTTAGAGTGGTGATTCTCAGTGTTCCAGAATCCCTCAAGAGCCTCTGTTTGTTTGGGTTGGTTGGTTTGTCTGATTGGTTTGGGTTTGGTTTTGGGTTGGTTTTTTTTGGGGTGGGGTGGTGGTGGTGTTTTTTGTTTTCTTAATGGCAGGGCTGTTCTAATCAGTGAAAAGCCATTAATGGTTTGGCATTTCTTGTATTCTTTTGTTGTGCTTCCTCAATATTGAAGCTGAAAAAAACTTCCTTACACTCTACTTTTATTGCCCTGTCACTGCTCTGCTCACTTGCTGTGCAGTTGCCTGGCTGAAAGGATGGTGAATGTTAATTTACATTTCTTACAGCATCATTTCTGTTAGGGCTAAAGAGTTAGTGTAATAGAGTTTGTGCTAATGTAGCTGACCGATCCTGTGACGGTCCAGTGGTGAAAAATTTTCAATAGTTACTGTGGGGAAGGATGATTCTGTATTGGGGGGATGGGGATGGCAGAGCAGTATGCTGAGAGCAGAGAGGTAACATCTTATGAAGTGTCTGTGAGAGGTGAAGTTACAGCTTTGTCTGGGGGAATAAGCTTATTAATACAACTCAGTTAAATCCTAGTAGTTTTCTTGCTTCCCCTTAGATATGGCATGCATGTTATGTTTGCATGTAGGTCTATGGCAGTTGTGTTTTGAATAATGTGATTTCTAGGTTTCCTAGCAGTGTTTTGAAATCCTGGGGTTTATGAAACTAGTATGTTTGTTTATAGCAGTTAAGACAGTTGTATTGCTTAACTTAAGATTTGACTGGTTTGTTTCACGAAAAGTGCTGTTTTTTGACAGGTTATAAGCAATGCCTTGAAAGTTTGGGGTTTAGAACTAGTCCTCTTCAACAGCCCAGAGTATCAGAGGCTTGGGATCGACCCTATGTAAGACATATTTTTCTTAGCACCATGCTTTTATTTTACAGAAAAATAATACTCTTAATCTATCACTTAAATCTTTCTTTAAAATTATTATTTCAAGCTCTGTTGCTTTCTGATGGTTTTATTCTCCCCTCTGTCATTAAATTTTTCTATTTGGGGGTGTATATGAGTATCTGTCCTCTCTGCCTTTATGATATCTCAGTATCTGTGGCATCATAGATATATGGAGATTTCAGTAACTCTGACAACTTCCTAAATGTTACAAAAGTAGTATGAGTATGGTTGTATTACTGAGATTTTATTATGTAAGTTTAAATTAGTGGTAGCAAAGAACTTGAACATTAATATGCACTCCAATAGTAGAGTATTTAATTTTATCTATACCTTTTGTTTTTCTTTTTACAGAAATGAAAAATCATTTATTTGTAATTATAAGGAACACTGGTTTACAGTTCGAAAGTTAGGAAAACAGGTGACATTGTCTCTTTTTACTTAAAAACTGACTTCAGAATGGGGGTGGAAGAGTGGTTGCAACTAGACCATGTGTTGGCCTTTTGCAAGCTTTGGCTGCAGTTTAATAGTATCCTATATTAAAAAAAAAAATAATGTAAATGTTAAATGTTTGTAATATCACAAAAAATACCAGGGAACTTTTTATGAATATTAGCCTGGAGAAATACCCTAGGATTAATTTCTTAGTAAACCTGGCCTCTAGGGAGCTGCAGTTCTTATAGAGTCTGTGTGACATCTTTAGCTCTTTTGTTTTCTGCATGAAAAGAGGGTGAGAGGACAAAGATTAGCATCCATATAGAATGCAGACTAATTTTAATACATTGATTTATTGACATTGTAAAAATAATTTTGCTCATTTAAATGGACAGTAGACATAAGGAAAAGTTCAAATTTCAAAGGTATTAGTATTTATGATTGCTAGTGTTTAAGAGTGTCCATCAGGCTAAGGTTGGGGAAAGTGGAATCACAACTTTCCGCTATTTTAGAAAACTTCCAGAAAATATTGTTTTGTAAGCAGGAAGTAGTTACTAAAGGTAAGGGGTGGCCATACAAGTATATGGTACATACATAAGAAAACTCAAGTCACATCCATATCTGTTTTAACACCAGTGCAGTTTTTTATTTCAGTAGCCAGTCATTGTTCTGGATCACACTGCATAAGTTTTTATACGACATAAACTGGTTTGGTGTTTTCAGGTTTGGTTTTGTTTGGGTTTAGCTTTGGTTTTTCTTTCTTTTTTCTTTGTAGAAAATGTTCACGAAATGACTTTTATGTTCTACAATAACGGACAGGAGTCTCTTTATGCATTTGTTTCATTTTGCATGTGGTGGCAACCTATCTTGTCATCCAGATTAAAAACCCCAACAAAAAACAACAAAAAAAACCCCATCAAGCAAAAAAACAAAAACCAACCCAAAACCAAACAAAACCAACGAACAAACAAGAAAAAAACAAACCAGAAAACAACAAACTAAACGAAACCCAACTGTGAGTAAACACATTAAACTCTGCTGTTCTGCTTCAATTTGAAAGTATGGGTAATGTTTACAGGCCATTTTTGTATATTTAATATCAAAAAGGCTGAATGGTCTCTTGAAAGTATGGGAATGTATTATATACGCAACCATGTTGGGTGGAATTTTGTGTGTCAGTATTCTAGCCCAGAATGTTCTAAGTTGGAGGCGTGATGTCTTCAGCTTGTACATGCAGCTTGTAACCACATGAAAACAATGTTAGGTGTGTTTTAACTAGAGAGGTGTGAAAAAAAATAGATTTGACCTCCTTGTTTTCTGTTACAGTTATAGCAAAACTGGTTTACCAAACCTTCCTCCTCCATGCTACATTGTTGGTGTCTTAGGCTTTTGCAGTGGCAAAGGCTGTTTTTAACCAATTCAGTGACTGAATGACAGATTGGTAGATAGACACCTCTATTCCAGGTGAATTATAGTATGGGCCCAACTGCAAGTGTGTAACTGCAATATGGAGGTTTGGACAGATAAATGCTTTTTTGTGAGAATGGAGATAGAATTCTCCTTCTACTATCTGAAATGATGCTTCCTGATTAAAATGGGTAGTATTGAACAAGTATGGTGTAAAAAAGGTTCTTCAGATAAATTGCAATATATATGGGGCTTTAAAGATTAAATATTTTGACATCCATATTGTATATGTTTTCTCTGTATAAGTGTTATAAATGACTACTTGTCATCTTCAGGGAACTATAAATAATCTGTGTATATTTATGTCATAACATTATGCTCTACTATCAGAATATTAAATTTTAGTTATTTTTTCTTTTTAAATTAAAAAATTATCTCAGAAGCAAGCAGTAGTTTTCAGCTTCACCAGCTATTAAAGGCAGAATATTTAATGAAGGTATTTTATGTAAAGAATTCAACTTCTGTTTCCTATATCTGTTAATTTCTTAAGATAGAGTGTTAACTCATGAAGGTTTTCTTCCCTCATTAGTCTCTGAACAGACTTAAAACTCTGATTAAGCAGAATTTTAGATGCTGTCTAAAATAACTCTTCTACAATTATATTTTGACTTGCCTGTTTTAGTCTGTTTGCTTGGTACCAATGTTTGGTAATGGGAGAGAGCATGCAGTAATTTCCTCACTTCATACCTCCTGTTAGCTGAAGAGTATTTGAAGGGTAACCATAAGCATTAGAGGTATTGTGCTTCAAGACTTTTAGTTTGGTAATTTACTATATTTATTTGGATATTCCATCATAGAAAATTACCACAATGTACAGAAATGGGTTACCGAGTAATCTTTATGCTAATTTGTTCTCTCAAACCTTTTTTTTCTTAATTACAGTGGTTTAACTTGAACTCTCTCTTGATGGGT
>JAOEHX010063198.1:0-10519 GCA_025448015.1 Bolborhynchus lineola | reverse complement strand
CCAAAACATTGGTGTTATCAACACTGTTCCCAAGCTGAAAGTCAAGGAAAAAAAAAAGAAACACAGCTCTGCACCAAAAACCAAGAAGGAGAAAAACGACTGCTACTGCCGAACCCAGGACACACATATTCCAAATGATTCTTGTCAAAATCTCTCAACCACTCAAATAATACATTCAAACGCAGTGTGTACTACTTGTAAACGTAAACTGTTGTGTTTCAGGGAGCTGTTAAGCAAAGATTGAGGTAGTGTTTCTAATGATATAAAATCTCCTTACTCCTCAGAGAGCTAGAGAGATACAATGACACTTGTGTGGCATATCCTTTAAACAGTAATTAAGTGCAAAATTAAAATTATATCCTTAGTAAGATGGATCACTGGGGAAGCTGAACTGTTGCCTTTTCCTGTAACCAATGCTCATTACAATTACAGTCCAAAACCCACTTGGGATTTTAAACCATTAGTACTTAAAAAAATTATGTTAATTTAGGTATGCAAATCAGTGTAATTACTGTTGCTTCCTATAGGTTTCCACATAATAAATGCAAGTTTTATCTTCCTGCTGAGGTCAAAATTGAATTTTCCATTTTAAGTCAGGTTTTCTTGTCTATCAGAATGATTAAACTACCTTTCACTTAAAGAAATGCTGATATTTTATTTTATTTCAACCATCAAAGGTACATGTGACTTTGCCAAATTATAAGAGTGAATGCATACATAATTAACATTAGCATTCCTTCAAAGATAAACTGATTATTGATTTACCTTTTCTTCCACTAAAATGATGTGCAAATTAAGATTTTCCTTGACTATAAACATTGATAAATGGAAGTACCATTATGTACTGTGACTCACATTTTAGTGCCATACAGTATACATCTTTTGTGCTCATCTAACCCTGTATTCATTCAAGACATTGACTTGTGGTAATGCTTGATGTACTTCAACACATTTTCTCCTTCTCGCTGGTTGTGGTACCTGGGAAATGAAAAAGCAGAAAGACAGTCTCTCTTGTTTTCACAATGTCTGGTGACTAGTGGCAAGATAATTAAGGAATAAAAAAGACTAAACAGAAAATTTGTGATAGAGAAAGCTGAATGTTGAAATGTGGGAATGTAGAAACCTGTGACACAAGCCAGGCAGTGCAAGGAAACAGGAACGGAAATGGGTAGGAGGAGGAGGGAGAAGGATACTGGGAAATCAACAGGAAGTACTGATGAGGGGATGGATACAGAGAAGGAGCAGAACCTAAAAAGGGCCTTTGAAAAATGCCTTTGAGTAGAGAAGGGACAAAAAATCAAAGTGGAAGGGGATACTGCTCAAGATGAGCAGGAACTGGGACAAAAGATCATTTAAAATAGAAGACAGTGGCCATGAATTAGGGTAGAGGTCAAAAATTAAGAAAAACTTATTCCTGCGCATTTTATCTTTGAATAAAATCATGAAAGTTGTAAGACTGGAGAAACCACTTAATTTATCAAGCACTGGCCCTATAAAAAGAAAACCATAAAATCTAAAGCTTTTCAATCCTGTACTGAGCAGTTTTACACTGATTTGCTTTTGTACCTAGAACACCTGTCAATCACAGAACAATATTGCTTTGTTCTATATTCAACTCTTCTATATATTAGAGCAAAATCATATCCTTCATGAGATTGCATTGTGCTAGCCTAAACAAGTTCAGAATTTCCAATCATTTCTCCTAAAAAGATTTCACATTTCCCTAATCATTCTCTGTGCCTCTTCTGTCTCAAATTTGCCTGTCTCGAAAACAGGTGGACTAACCTCAAATCAATACTCTACACAAAGACTCAGTAGTCTCCTGAAAAAAGGTCTGGTTTTGCAAATATAAAGAACTAACACCTATATACACTGTCATCACATCTGCCTTTTTCACAGATGTACTACGTCCCTGCCTGTGTGCACTATGATAGTTTTACTACAGCAATCCCTTTCTACTAAAGTGAGTCTGATAAAAGAAAAAACTGTGTGGAAAAGTCTGTAATGATGTAATTAACAGATAAGACATTGCCTGAGTGACAGTCACATTTTCTCCATTTTTAATTGACCTTGCTTAGTTGCTACATACTTCTTCATTCTAAATGCCATGTTTCTTAAATATATATTTTGTTTTATTTTACCCTATATAAAGCCAACTCTGCTATTTTTATGTCCTCTCCTAGCTCTCTAATAACAACATTGGCATAAAAACTCTGAAGCAAGATGTGTTTTCTTATGCTGTGAATGCAAAAAAAATAAAGTTCCAAAGAATTATGAGGAATGAAAATTAACCAAATCCTTTGTTTACATTGGTATAAGTGTATAGAGAAACTAGGCTCTGTTTACTGTACTTTGAAATCTGCTTTCATGCCCATGTTTAAAACTTCATTAATGGTTTTGCGTTCAAACATGAGTGGAAAAGAACCTATAATCTTGAGAAAAAAAAATCTTAGATCAGTATTTCAGTTAGAAAACATAGTCCATTCACAAAATATCCATTATGTATTCAATTCTACTTAGAAAACACAGTCTTTCAAATGGAGCATCTTTATATTTCCTGGCTCACAAGCAAAAAATCAAAATATTAAATCTGTAATCAAAGATATGAGGTGCAACACAGAGGTATCAGAGAAAAGCACCTGCAGTGTTTTAAAGATTCTGGGCATTCTATAGAAACACCTTGATTAAATTAGGTAATTTAGGCCTGCATTCATAAACTAAGTTGCTGTGCCCTCCTCACTGAGTGTTCATGTCACATTTCGTACTAAGTTCCGTCCACATTTTAAAATCTGTAGTCCTTTATAATGAAACCACTTTATTAATAGTGCCATTAAAATTGTGATTGAAAATGTCATCTTCCTTCTTCAGAATCATGTATGTACGAAATTCAGCCATTTAACTCTGCAATTCTTAATATGAAATCTAATTTTAACAGACTGCCATTAAAGAGAACCTGCACTTGTATGATTTTAAGTCTTCACGCGGAACTACTATATACAAATGGCTTTATACAAATTATACAAATGGCTCAATTTAAACATTGAGTAAGATAGTTCATTTATTGAAGACATTCAAATCTAGTACATACTGTCAAACTGTCATTGATTGAAGACAACAGTCAGAAAGTTTGCTCTATTTTTGACACTGGTAAAACATTCATTCTGTGAATTGAGGTTCTTTTATTCTTTTTTCCACAGGCTCCATCAACTCAATCGGATCACTGTAATTTATCCCTGAAGAATTATTATTTAATATACAGCTATCGTTTATCTCCATGCATAGCTACTTCATTGTAGCACATATTAGTCCTGTGATCCATTTTATATTTTAATAGAATAAAAAAGCTAAGCATCTGAATTTACCTCTGTAAGCAAAGGTGGCAAAACTAAAACTTGCCACTGAATACTCTTCTAGTTTACCCATTGAAAAGAACATTCTAAAAATTGGAGGTAATAAAAACCAAATGCACATAATTGTCTTGTAAAGTGTTTTAAAGCAACAGGATATATTGACTGCGTTAAATACATTAAGTGTATTTGTGGGAAAAAAAAAAAAAAATAGACTATTGACTTAATCACAAGCTTCAGAACGTGAATGCAAAATAAAGAGAATGGTAATATATTTTTAATCTGGAGGAGAAAGACATAGCAACCAGTGACTGTTCACAGTCAAACTTAGATAGTTGTTCTTTCAACATCAATTGCTCACTGATGAAAGGATAACAAAGATTTGCCACACAACATAATCACTGAGGGTGTATTTTTTTTTTCATAGACAAAGACATTTTAAGGAAAGGAGGCTGTTAAAGACAATAAAATATCAAAGCACATTTTTTCATAAAAGAAAATTTCTTTTTTTTTTTTTTTTTTCTTGTTCACAGAGGCTATATGAATCAAGGCACTTAAATCCTTACAGTAAGATCTACTGAGTTGTACACAGTTTCTATCTACTTTTGGAAAACATTACCGTTCCATACGAAAACATTTGTGAAAAGAAAAAGAACATCATGTGTTATGGCAGTTATGGCAGGTTATAGTACTACCATGGAGACTAACAAAACCTAATGTTTAAATGGCATTTTCCATCCATGGATATAAATGACAAGATGGAGAGGAAGAGGAAAAACAATGAGAAAAAAGTAGAAAAGAAGACTTGACTTGTTAACAATCTCATAACAGAAAAGACAGTACTCTTCTGTTCACTGAATCCCAATCCAATGTTTTACCAACTCAGATGCCTTTATAGGAAATTGTTGCATTTGAGGCTTTTCATCAGTCATACAAATTGAAATAACTTACTCTTATCACATACCTACTGCATTAAATGTTTCATCATGTAGAGTTAATAATATGATACCTACTGGAAAAACCCAGACTTTGCCACAGAACTAATGGGCTTACTTGTTATTTATTTTTTTGAAGGAAAAACATTAAAGTTATCCAAGGCTTGAGAATCAAAACATAGAAAATTAAAATATTTTTAGGTAACTTAATGAGCACAATAAGATAGTATGTTAAAATGTAATGACTTTCAATAGTCTTTACAGGAGGAAAATTATGAAATACAACTGACCATTATTCACTGGAGTTGGTCATTACGCAATATTGAAAATAATTTTGATGCTTTGTATTGACTTCCCTCTCTTTTCATCTTTAAATACTATGAATCAGAATCAGAGAAAGTCATATAGGGGAAAGGAAGTTTCTGATTTCAGAAATAGATCTCTTAAGATACATGTAGAGACACTTCTACAGTCTGATATTGTATCTCAAGCTGGATGAACAAAAATGGGGTCATAGCAGGATAATAGTATCTGGTTAACAGTGAAAATGGTGCTTATTCAATATTCATCTGATATCTAGAAGATTCAGTTCATCTTCTTAGGAATATAAATTGGGAAATAGGTATTACAGTTAAAATTTACAAAGAAAAATAGAACTATCATTGACAATACATTTTTCTTTGTGGAGGATCAAATCAAATTATTTTATGTTAAGAATGCCAAAAATACATTAACCCTGGTAGTCATAAATATTTCATCTTCTGTAAGAAGTAGTTAACAGGGGTCCAGTTATTTTAAACACACATTGTACTTAGTGGTGAATTTTGCAAATTTCTACAATTAAAAGGATATTATGCAAATATATTAGAACAGCTGGAGCAACATGCGATAAGACAGAGTGGAGATTATGTTCTACATCTGTTTCTTTTTTCTAGATTGCATGCTAAATCTCAAACTTTGACAAGGAAGCATCCAGTTAGAAAGTTAGAAAAGTGAAAATACAGTGCTGACTGTTATACTCCACAGAGAAACAGGTGGAAAACAGAGCTGTAAAAAATGAGCTCTGCACTGACACCTGGTTTTATTTTTCTAACAGAAGCTCTCTACTGGAAACTGTTGGCAAAGCTGGATGGAGCTGAAATGCAGGGTCTGTGGGTTGCAAAATGGGTAAATGTTTGTATATGCTTGTGACAGGGACAGACTCATAAAGTTAACTTATTTCATCTACAGAAGTATTGCAAATAAAATAAATAAGCCTGCAATGTTTTTCACTAAACATTTAATAAAAATTCTGCACTCTTTGCCATTGTATGTATTCTCAGAAGACGCATAACTAAGAGCTTTAAAGGCCTCTTAGCGCTCATTGGTGGAATAGACTGCAGTAGGTTAAAAGGAGCTCTTACTGTCCCTGGGTCAAGGCGTATCTCAGTATTGATTTATAAAATTGTAAAGACGCCAGAGGAGCAAGTAATATGAGTTTAAATAAGTTCCACATGGATTAACCTAATGAATCTAAACTAGTAAATATTGGATTTTTATTTTTTTTTTTTTTCGGAGGGGGAGTAAAGTCCTATGTGCCTTTAAATTACTGATTTATATTTTCATAGGTCTTAAGAAGAGCAGTCGTTCATACAGCATACCACAGAGACCTAATTTTAGGCATTCATGCAGGCAAAACCCCTAGGGTCTTTAGTGAACTTGGTCTATTTAAAAACATAGGCTTGGTGTAAGAAGAAATAAAATAAGTAGACACACAAAAGCAAGAAAGGGCGATTTTCCACCTTCAACTTCCTCGTTTTAAGTATATGAAATTTTTGTTACATCCCTATCATTTGTAACCTTACTGAAACTAAATGTCATGGAACTTAGAGCAGAATTCATCACTCTCCTGTTTTAGAATTGTTTGGGGTTTTTTATTAAAACTATAGTTATGTCTCGCTGGTGGTGTCCCGCCCCGCCCGGCGGGTCCGGGGACAGCCGATCTTTCACCGCTCTCTGCGCGGTTCACAGGAGAAACCCGGAGGCCCTCCAGAGGTTGAGAAATTAAACAACGATCAATTTCTTTTTTAAACTTTAAAACTGCATCAGGAGAACAAAAGTCTTGTCAGGTTCTTATAAAAAGACAAAAGTAGAAGGAGAGAAGAAAGAAAGGAGGGAAGAAAACAGAGAAATAGCATCATCACCCACCCCATGGATCCAGCGACGTCTTCTCGATCAGCGACTATAATTTCTTTCAGTTGTGGTCCTTCCAGCTGCGGTCCAGGGTGGAGGAACGAACCACGCAGCTGTAGGAGAGTGCCTTTTTATAGGATTGGACTCTCCTGGAACATTCCTGCAGGTCAGACTCCCTCGCAGGGATCTAGTGAGCCTCAGACCCAGCTCACGTTGGCAGGCGCCGCAACCTCTGTGCCGCTGTTTCCGGACAGCTGGTTGCTCGGGCAGCTGACTTTCACGGCCTTAGGGCGCGCAACACAGAGAAGCATTCGCCGCCTTTGTGAAGCAGCATCTCCGCTCTGCTCCCCAGAGGTCTGCCCAAGCGACAACGACCTGTCAGGTGCCCTGTCTTTTGAGTTGTTCTGAGACACACACAAAAATGGTCTCTTGACCTTCGCAAGTATTCATCGAAGCTAAGGGAAACACAATGAGTGGGAACTATATTTTTAATATAAACCTTTCCTGTTTTCCACTCTAGTAAAAGAAAAAAAAAAAAAAAGGTAGATTCAGTTCACTATTTTAATTGAGAATTAGAATGTATCTGGCCTTGTATATTGTATGTATGACATTTCTAATTAAAGTTAGACACGGTTGAACTATAATGTAAAATGAAATTACCAGAATTAATCCAAGTGTTTTTTCATAAGAAACCAGAAAATGTGCCTTGAATAGATTGGCTTATGGGTATTAAACTACTATAAATTACTTCAAGTAATGTTAAAGATCTGACTTAATTCAACAAAGGCAAGCAATTTGATTAACTTGACACTATATGCCTATCCTGCCAGTTGCCTCTGCACAGCTTGGGCAATATGAGCCTTCTACAGGAATCTGAAAAATTACATTTTGTCATGTACAGTTTTCTGAGGAGATCTGGGCCAAAAACATAAACCATAAAGTAATTTGGATTTTCTTCTTCCAGTATCAGTGGTTGCCTGTATTGTACTTTGTTCTCACTCCCCTCCCGCTCCCAGATGGATGGGGAGGAGAATCAAAAGAATGTAACTCCCATGGTCTGAGATAAGAACAGTCCAGTAACTAAGGCATAACATAAACCACTATTGCTACCACCAATAATAATAATGATAAGGGAAATAACAAGGGAAGAGAATGCAACCGCTCACCACCCGCTGACCAGTACCCAGCCTGACCAAGTTGTGATCTAGCCCTCCTGGGTAACTGCCCCCAGTTTATATACTGGGCATGACGTGCTGTGGTATGGAATGCCTCTTTGGTTAGTTTGGGTCAGGTTTCCTGTCTCTGCTGCCTCCCGGCTTCCCCTCCTCCCTGGCAGAGCATGAGGCTCAGAAAGTCCTTGGTCAGATTAAACATTCTAAGCAGTAACCAAAAACATTGGTGTTATCAGCACTGTTCCCAGGCCGAAAGTCAAAACCACAGCACTGCACCAGCTGCTAAGAAGGAGAAAAATGACTGCTACTGCTGAACTCAGGACATACTTGTAGATAAGCAGTGGTTCAGAACAAGGATCCCTGACATGCCTTGCAAATATGCATCTCGCGTGGTGCTTCCAGATGAAACATTGCTGATAAATTTCCATGGTGTGTAGAATTTCCTTGATGACTGCTGAGGTTTTCAAGTGGTTTCTGATCTGGAAATGCAATTAGCCATCTCACCAAATACTACTCAGTTTGGAGGTTTATTTTGACATAAATGTGTCATGGCTCAGATTTTACTGATGTTAGTTGCTACTACTGATAAAAGGAGTTGTTAGTAGTTTTGTACTGCTATCACATATCTTCAAAGAAAAGTTAGAGCAAAAAAAAAGCAACAGCAAAACAATGGAAAACTCCATTAACTGGATACAAAATTCCATGGGAAAAAAGCCTTCCATAATGTAGCTATTCTCCAGTCTAGTATCACAAGACAGAGATCCATATGTCTTTTATATCTAGGGCAAACTCCTGAGTCTGTTAATAGTGACGGTGACATGGATTTTAACAGGGCCCAGAACTCCACATTTATTCTTTAATTTTTAATAAAGCCATTCATATTAATACATTTCAGACTTTCAGATACCTGATACTTAAAACCAGGGTTCACAGGATAATCAAAACCAATATTTAATGAAATATTAGTAGTTTAAACTGTAAATCACAACCTATATTCTTATTAAATGCTTTTAATACCAAACACAGTTATAGCCTGTTGAGAATAAAAACAAAATATTATAATAATAATTGATAAATCTGGCAACACAGTATGGATTACAATGAGCATCCATTTGTTCCTATATTATAGAATTCTGAAGATAATATGCATTCTTTAACAGAAGTTATAGTTCTTAATATAAAAAACCATCTCTGTTGCATTTTTTCTTGAATAATTTATTTATAGAATCACAGGATGGTTAGAGTTGGAAAGGACCTCAAGTTCATCAAGTTCCAACCCCCCTGATTGCAGGGACGCCTCACTTTAGACCATGTCACCCAAGGCTCTGTTCAGCCTGGCTTTGAACACTGCTAGGGATGGAGCATTCGCCACTTCTTCATAGTTTAATTTGTTAGTTTTTACCATCCACTCTATGAGGAAAAAAGAAATCATTTTATTATCTCCCTGTGTTTTGTATGTCTGCTTTTGTGATATTTATGACCGTGGCCAGGAAACAACAAAAAAACCCAAATATTAAATTTAGTGATATGAGATTAATAATACTGTGAACCAGTTCATCAAGCAACTGAGAGACTTAGAGTCCCTGATAGAAATACAGATATATAGTACCTCATTATGTTTATTATTGTTTAAGAAACATGTGGTTATTTTAAAGAAAAGCCCCTAAGAATCTCAGTAGGAAAGGCAATGTAATAAGCTATCCATGTTGTTAATAAAAAAAGACTAATTAGAATTTTATTCCCTCAGATAAAATGTTCAGTAAGTAGCATAATCATTCACATCTTACCACAAAGCTAAAAAAAGGCAAAAAAAGGAATAATGGGATTCTGAAAGGGGTTTTGAGGTTATCACAAGTGTGCAATGCGTATAATCTGAACAGAGACAACGGTTACAGATGATGTTTAACTTCATTGATTCTGAAATATTGAAAGGCTGAAAACTGAACCCACCCAGGTGCCTACTCAGAGAATACCTCTGGAAATAAGGAGATACAGAATAAAGAAGTTTCAATGAAATGTGATTTACGTATGTGATTTATCTGGAGCTGAAACTAGCACTCAGCTGTTGAGGCAAGCAGCTCCAGTGCCATTATGAACCACAGCAAAGTGCTCTACAGTGATGCATGAGTGAGTTTCCTGAACTGGGGAAACCTCAGGGGTAGCCAAGAGTGCCACTGTGAGCCCACAGCTCATGCAACAGTGACTGATGAGATCAAAGCAGGACCAGGAGCAGTGGTGGCCAAGCCCTCCCTCCCTCTCCTTCTGCCCCATGTAGAAGCCACTTGGGGAGCGCTAGCAACCAGGAGTGCCGGAAACAGGGCTGGCAATGTATGAGGCACTAGCAAGCAAATGGTGCAACAGTTTGTGCATGGAAAGGCTGTGCAAGAAGGACTCTGAAACCCAGCCTGCTCAACCAGGGAGCAGTGATATCCACCTAGAAGAACATCTTGGCTTGTCTGAGCTCTGCACCCACCAGATTCCCAGAGAAAGCTCCTACGGGAGCATGGTGCCACCCAGACATCAGGCTGCAGTGTGTGCCCTTCTCTTACACATGTATTGGGTAGGAGTGAGAGCAGCTGCGGGAGGTTCTTCTCTACTTAGGAGGAACTTCTCTACTTAGTGACAGAGCTGCAGGAGGAGGTGGGTAGATTAAAGAGAATCAGGGAGTCTGAGAGACACACTACTGAAATAGCACACTACTTTTCCTGGGACAGGCCCAGCAGGCAGACAGGACATATGATAGGAAAGATTCTCTATCCTATCCACCTAGCTGAATGTGGTGACTTTAAGGCAATGCAATATGTTCCTGCCGTGTGCCTGTCGTGGTTTAGGCCGTAAATCAGCCACGCAGTTTGCTACATGGAGAATCGAAAGAATGCAACTCCCACAGGTT
>JAOEHX010063196.1:10905-22033 GCA_025448015.1 Bolborhynchus lineola | reverse complement strand
AACCCTTCGGGGCCCGGAGCTCCGGAGATCGAGGGGGGTGGTGGGGTCTCGGGGGGGTGCAGATGCTCCTCTGTACCATCTGCTCCCCCAAGGGAAGCCACCACCCCCAGCTGCACAGGGGAAGGGGCAGACGGGAGCTTCCCCCCGGCCTCATCCTTATCCGGGACCCTCCGAGTACCCCCTGATTCTGAGCATCCTGGGGAGGGGGTTTGGAACTCACCGGGGGTCCCTGGTTAGCGCTCGGTAGATGCAGCAGGATCTGCTGGGGTGTGCGGGGGGCTGGCAGAGCTCGGGTTGCTGGGTGTGACCCCCCCTTACACAGCACCCTTTGGGCCCCAAGGGCAGCCCCAGGCACCCGCAGCCCAGAGCCGAAGGGGTTACGGTGCTGGGGTGTGGAAGTCCCTTGGGGTTTCCCCACTGCAAGGCGCAGCAAAGTGAGGTGGATGATGGCTTCGGGGCGCGCAGGGAATGAGCTCCCTGGATGGTGCATTCAGGATGCCGGCAGCGGGATGCTCTACAAGAGGGGACGGCTCCTGGGAGAGGTAAATCCCTTATCACCCGTGCTCCTGCACCCCCAGGCAGCCCCTTACCCCGGGCAGACCCCTTTCCCCGCTGTGCACCCTACATCCTGTGGTCAGGGTCATCCCCAAGATGTCCTGCTCCGAGGGGGACCATCCCTTTCCTTCCACTCTGGGGAAGGGGGAGCTGAGGCAGCAGGGAGGTGCTGGGACCAAGCCATTGCGAACCAAGCACCCGGGGTCAGCATTGCTCCTGCCCTGGCTCACCCCGGGGTGCTCACTCCTGTGGGACCGTCCTTGCAGGGTGCCTTTGGGCGCTGCTACCAGGTGACGGAGGTGGCCAGCGGCAGGGTCTATGCAGTGAAGGTCATCCCGCGAGTCCATCTCACTGCAGTGGGCATCAGAGAGAGGGTGAGTCCAAGGAGGGGGCTCAGAAGGTCCCAAAGGAGGGAGGGCAGTGCCCAGAGGGACCCTGCAGAGCCCCACAGCCCTGCCCTTGCCCCTTCTCCCTCTGTCCCGGTTGCTGGGATGGTTCCCATCCCCATTTCCCAAGGGTGTGTGATAGGGATCCTGGATCCAGAGCCTCCCTGGGGGGCTGCTGGGCTCCTACCAACGCAGGTGGAGAGGGAACAGGAGCTGCACGGCCGCCTGCACCACCGGCACATTGTCGGCCTCCATGGGCACTTTGCTGACCACCACCACGTCTACCTGCTGCTGGAGTACTGCAGCCGGAGGGTAAGCAAACACCAGCACCCCAAAACAGAGCATCCCCGTGCCAGGGCTTTACCAGGCCCCACATTGGCCCCTTGCTCTGTCCCCAGTCCCTCGCTGACATCCTGCGGGCCCGGGGGAGGCTGACGGAGCCAGAGGTGAGGTACTACATGCTGCAGGTCATCTCAGGGCTGCGCTACCTCCACGGACAGGGCATCGTCCACCGGGACCTCAAGCTGAGTGCGTGAGGCACTGCTGGGGTGGCAGGAGGGTGACCCCCACCGGCGCTGCCCAGGCTCACCTCCCTCTGCAGGCAACTTCCTGGTGACCAAGAAGATGCAGGTGAAGATCGGGGACCTGGGGCTGGCGCGGCAGAAGGCTCCGCTTGGCCAACGCTGGGGGTGAGTGCGGCCACGGTGCTGCTGGGGGGGGGGGTCACTGCCAGGCTGGGGTTTACCTCGCTTGCTCCCCAGGGCGCTCTGTGGGACACCCAGCTTCCTGGCCCCGGAGGTGCTGGACCGCAAGGGACACGGGGTGCCCTCGGATGTGTGGGCCCTGGGCTGTGCCATGTAAGCAGGGACCTGGAGGGCAGATGGTGGGTGCCCCCGGCCGCACTGAGCAGCTGTACCCCCCCCCCCAGGTACATGGCACTGACAGGCAGCCCCCCGTTTGAGGCGGCTCAGCGGCAGGAGCTGTATTGGTGCATCCGGGGGGGCCGGTACCCGCAGCCGAGGCAGCTCTCCCCCCACGCCCAGGCCCTCATCGCCTGCCTGCTGGCCCCCGAGCCCGCAGCACGGCCCAGCCTGCAGGACGTGCTGGACCACGGCTTCTTCACCCAGGTGCGGGGCCGGTGCGGGGCACGGCCACGGTGGGGATGGGCCAGGGGGTCACTGCCTCTCGCTCCCCAGGGCTTCACACCACACAGGCTGCCCCCCCACGCCTGCCACTCGGTGCCCATCTTCCTGGGACAGGCCCTGCTGCGCAGAGTGCGGCGGCTGTGCCAGGAGCACCTGGAAGCACTGGGATCACCACGCTGCCGCTCTGGAGCACCGCCGCCTCCCCACCACGAAGGAGCAGGACCTGAGCCATGCAAACGTCCGCTTAGGAAAACCTTTATTAGTGCTAGGAACTGTCTAAAATCCAGTCATTGACACAAGCAGGGCGGGACGTCACCAGTACGGACGGCGCACACACACACACCCCCCCCCAGTCTGCCCTTAGAACAGGTTACCAAAAAGAAATAAATGAAAGAACCAAACCTGAAAGAGACCTCTCCTCCCTGGGATGGCATAGGGACAAGGAGCTGGCGAGGGAGAAGGAGCAGCTCCAAGCAGCCTGGTGCCTGGCATTGTTCCTGGGGATCACCCATGCAGAGGGAATGCTTGGAGCAGCACCACATTCTCCTGCTCTGCCTGGCTGCAGGCTCCTGCAACGCCTCTAACGGCACCAACAGCAAGGCTTACTGGAAGGAGGAACTGAGCTATCTGTGGCCTAGGAAGGAGGGAGGAAAGTGCGTGGCTTCCCTGCCCAGCTTCAGTTCTCTCCCTCAAGAGAAGAGGTCTGAAAGAAAACACTGAAAGCTTGGTAAAACGGGACACTGAAAGACCCACACCATTGAGTGGCCCCGGCCCCCGTGACAGACACCCACCTATGCCTAAAACAGAGGGTGGGGACAAAGATAAGATGCTCAACGCGGCCCCAGCAAGCACCAAGGAGCCGCTTTGCTGCTTACAGACCTGTCCACATGTCAGCACAAGAGAGGACTGGTGAGGGAAGGTGTGGGGCAGGGAGGGGAGGGGACAGCAACAACTTTGTCTGCACTTGGGGTGAGTTTCTTCCTATGCTGTCAATCACTGCAGGGAACAAGCAGAGCTGCTCAGTGACAGCCCAGACAAGAGGAGAAGCAAAGGAACACCCTGGCTGGGGAGGGAGACACAGCACAAGACCCAGGGTATGGGGGACCCATGTACAGCCCCGGCTGGGATGGTGGGTGCAAGTGCAGCGCTCAGCACCCTCCATGTGCTGGACCAATCCTGCAGCCTCACATGGCATCACCCAAGGCCGGCAGTGGGGCAGACACCAGAGACCATCGCCACGCACCCCTCGTGCCGGCAGGAGCTCATGGCTCCCCTCCGCTACCTTCCACCTACCCCGCACACTCACTGCTAAAACCCTTCCCCAGTCCACAGGGGATTCCTATAGAAGCAAACCCCCAAATCAGGTTTTGACCTTGAGGGCAGCGCTCCCCCCTCCACCAGCTCTGACCCAGAGTCAGAGCAGAGCTGCCCTCCTGCCTGCTTGGGCTAGGAGAACAGCACAGCAGAGGGGGGCACACCATGCTATGCAACCCCACGCTGCATGGGCACCAGTTACAGGGCTCCTGGGGACAGGGGAAAAGCTGGGGGGGAAGCAGAGCGTGGCTGCTCCCAAGGCCGGGCAAAGGGCTGCTGCTGTCCCCCAGCTCGGCGCCTGGCACAAAGCCACACGGTATTTTTATCCTGGCATCTGTGTTGGTTGAAGCTGTCAGCTTTTCTTGTTTCAAACACAGCCCTGCCCCGTCCCACCCTGGCTCACAGGACAGCAACAGCAACGCAGCCTGAAGCTGGCCCCTGGCACAGGGGCCCAGCACCTCCAATATATCCCAGGGCAAGCCTGGCAGCGTGCGAGGCCCAGGCCACGCTCCCCAGATCCACTATTGCTCTGGGAATAGCTGCATTGGCCACCCCTGCTGCCCAGGCAGGGCTGTCTGAGGGATTCAGGGCAGGACATTCCAGTAATTGCAATGGTTTTTAGGTTCTGGGATCTGCCCATCCTTATTCCACAGCTGCCCTAAGACAGGGAGAACATGGCTCCAAACAAGCTCCTCAGACCACTTGTTTGGTGCTTGGAACAGTTAAGTCTGCCCCACGGCACAAAACAAGCCAAGCCTGGTGGGAAGTCTCATTCCTTAAAAAGAAGGGATTAGAACAATGACTCAAGCTTGGTAAACTGCTCTCACCCTCCTCCCTGGCTACAAATGAGGCCAAAACTCACCCTCATGTAGAAATCAGGTTTGAAGTTCAGCCAATTTGTGTGGCTAATGACAGCCCCAACCCCTTTGTGCAGAGGTGTGTGCCACAAAGGCAGTTCAGCTCCTTTGGCAGAGCTGTCACTGCAGAGCCCTGTGACAGCTCTGCAGGGCTGAACCTGGCTCCTGAAGGCCAGGGTGAGCCTGGAGCAGGCTCCTGGAGGAAACAGCTGCAGGTAAGGGCTGCCCCAGGGTACATTTGGTGACAGAAGTAGGGGGTATTGCTTGGCCTGAGAGGACTGGAGTGTAGACAAAAGGAGCTGGCTTGACTCACAATGGGCTGGAGCAGCTTCTCAGCAGGCTGAAGGCAGCGAGTTGCTCTCTACCTTCAGTCCTTTGCTGGCCAGGAAGGCATCCTGCTTAGGCTCACGGCCCAGGAACTTCTTCAACATGTCAGAAGCATCCAGGGAACCGCCAGGATGCAGGATGCAATTCCTGTAATCCATGCCCACCTGAAAGCAGAGAGAGACAAGGGGGTGTGTTAAGATACCCACTGATGCTGCCACCTCCCTCCACCTCTGGCATCCCTGCCACACACTGGGAGCCTGTGTGGGACATCCTCCTACCTTACAGTTCATGATCCCCTCCTGCTTGAAGCGTGTGTGGAACATATCCATGGAGTACACTTCACTCCAGAGGTAGCCATAGTACTGAGCATCGTAGCCTCCAGCCAGGTGGCCAAACGTAGCAGGCATGTTTGTACCTTTGTGCAAAGGATGGGAAGAGGAGTTAACATGAAAGGCTACTGGAATTGCTCAGAGCATGGAAAAGCCCTTCCACAGTGTAAATATGTCAGAGCAGACACTGGGTCAGCTTGTTGACAATCCCAGGGGAAACTGGGAAGACTTTTCCAGTTATTTTTGTATTGTTTCAGCCCTGCTTTTCCTGGAGCCAGCAGAAGCTGTCTCGACTGAGCCAGCCTGAAGCCCAAGCCTTAAAAACCACAAGCCAAGCTTTCAGGTGGGCATGGATTGCAGGACCCCAAGCCCTTGTGTACCTGGAGTAGCAGGGACGCCCAGCACCTCTTCACATAGCCCAGCAAACACCTCCACGGGGTCAGCCTTCGTCTGGGTGTGCAGTGCCTGGTCCACCTTGGCCAGCACGATCTGACGCAGGTTGAAGAGCCCTGTTTCCAAAAGGAGGAGGCAAAATGAGCTGCTTCCTGCAGGCAGGAGCATCTCCAAGGCTGGGTCTCAGCAGTGCAGGCTGGGGGCCTCCCATAGTTCTCCTCACACCCAGCTTCTGACCCCTTTCCTGAATCCTGGTTCAGCAGCACCTGATCCTCAATCCCTAGGTCCCCAGGGCACTATGGAGAGCAAAGCAAAGACTTTCCTCTACCTGGCCAGCTCACTAAGGATCTCCCCCTCCGCACACGCAAGGGAACACCACAGCAAGGCCCTGCCCTTGCTGGGGACAGCACAGAGCCCTTGTTCCCTCCAGCCCCTCTGCAGGGACCAACCTGTGTTTGCCTGCCGGGATTTAATGAGCTTCTCCAGCAACTCGTCAGGGATGGGGCTCCCAGTTTTGTAGTGCCTGGACATGCGCAGCAGTGGCTCTTTCTCCCACACCCAGTTCTCCAGCATCTGTGAGGGTGCCTCAACAAAGTCCCGCTCCACGTGTGTCCCACTGAACATGGCAAACTCCGCCTAGGAGACACAGCAAGCTGAGAGCGGGATGTCATTTAACCCCCACAGGAGAGCCTGACAGGAGGAAAGGTAACAAACCACCCCCTCTGCCAGCCCAGCCAGGCCTCACCTGAGAGCACAGCTGGTGCATGACATGTCCGAATTCATGGAAGTACGTCTCCACTTCATCGTGCTGCAGCAGAGAAGGCGCATCCGGCGTGGGCTTGGTGAAATTGGCCACCATGGCGGCCACTGAGATCTGCCTGCTGGAGTCTGGCAGGAGGCAGCCTGGCTGCAGGCCGAAGCAGGCTGCATGCCCGTATTTGCCTTCCCTAGGGCAGGAAGAGGAAACTGTTACACAGACCACTCCCAAGGCCATCCACGAACCACCACCATCCTGCTCAGAGCAAAAGCCCCCTGGTGACCCCATGCTCCGCCCTGCCTGAGCAGACACCGCTCGCACCACACAGCCCCACATCTGGCAGGGGGACAGCCTCTTCCCCAGGTGCACGGCAGGCCCTCTTCCCTGTGCCCTATCCCTCCTCTCTTGCTTCACCTTGACCAAGGCCTCACCTTGGGTACAGGTCCAGGTAGAATTTGCCAATGGTCTCCCCAGAGGAGGCGTCCTTCACTGTGTAGAGCTGGACGTCTTCATGCCAGACCTGAGCTTTCTCTTCCAGATGGAAGGTGAGCCCCAGCAGCTCCTGGTAAATGGCCAGCAGGCCTGTGGTGACCACCTGCATGGGGAAGTACTCCTTCAGCAGATTCTGGTCCACACTGTACTTGGTCTCCTCCACCTGGTTCATGTAATAGCGCATGTCCCAGGCGTTGATGCGGTTGTCAAACTCCAGGCCACGCTTCTCGCACTCTTTCTTTTTCAGGTCCAGGATCACAGCCCGTTCCTTCTCCCCAAGGGGCTTCAGCTTCTGAGCCAGCTCATCTAGGAAAACCAAGGCAGGCAGGGTTAGTGCCCAGGGCTGAGAGCAGCAGACCTGGCTCAACACATGCCAAGTGCCATACCCAGGAACGAAGCCACTATCTTGCTGCTTTTAGCCATGTTCATCTCCAGCACAAAGTCCGCGTGCGTGTTGAAGCCCAGCAGACTGGCTTTCTGAGCCCGCAAATCCACCAGCTCCTTGAGGATCAAGCAATTCTCCTGCATGGTAGAGTCAGACAGAGTAAAGTGAAGCACAAGCCCCAGTGCTGAAGGAAGCACAAATGTCAGACAAGACCCCTTTAGTGTCTGGCCCTGCTGGCAAGCGGCAAGGCCCACCTACCTCCTTGCACCTGGAGTTGAACATTTCTTCCACCTTCCTTCTTGTCTCCGGCACGTAGCACTTCTTCAGGAGAGGGAAATAGTGTGGGTATTTCAAGGTGACTTTCAGCTTGCCGTCCTCTGTTTTCTCCAGGGAGTTCAGGAAGTCCTCAGGGAGCCCTCCTGAGAAAAGAGCAGACAGGACTGATGGAGAGCCAAGGCTTCTCCAGAAATACCAGCTCTGGGACCGAGGACAGGCACAGGCTCTTGGCTCCTTAGCCAGAGGAATCCAGGCACTCAGGGCCACATTAGCAGAGAAATAAGCCCGAGTGCTCCATACCTAGTTCTTCCTTCGAGAAGGGTAAGTAGGTGGTGTCTTCATTGAGGTTCTTGTTGAAGTCTATGCAAAGCACGCTCAGCTTTTTCTTAATAGCTTTGATTTTCTTTAAAATACAGATGAACAGAGAAAAGTTAGTCCAAAAGGGGAAGTCAAACAGCAGCATCCACTGCCCGCAGGCAGCAGCCTGCTGAGCTGCCCAGCAGGGAGTCTGTACTTGGCTTGAATTCAAATACAACGCAGTAGAACTAATTGCATGAAGGTGCTGAGCTTTCAAGCTGGTACAGGCTCCCTTGGATCACACCTGGTACGAAAGCAGCCACCTCAGCAAGGTCCCGACTGTCTCCTGCCAGTTCAGGAGGTGCAGGTGTTTAAGCAACGACCTCCTCTACCTTCATTTCACTCCTTCTCTTCTATTTTTAATCCAGCTCCTTCCCTGAGCCACTGGTGCATGGTAGAAGAGTGAGACGCTGAGCAGCTCAGCCCCTCTCTCCTGATCACCCCTTTGCATGCAGGGACTGGGAGCTGCTTCCACTCGACCTGCACAGCATCATCTGCAATTTCAGCTTCTCAGGAGCCCCTCAACTTCCACTGTTGACCCCACTTTGTAAATGTCATCCCCTTCAATGGAAAGGAAAAAGAGGGGCATAGAGGTGTCACCAGTGCGCCCAAAGGCATGGAATCAGCGGCAAAACTTACATGTAAGCCTCAGTTCTCTGGTCTAGAGCTAGTGTCCTCTTAGCCCTGCAAGGCTCCTATGTGTGTGCTTACTTTAAGCTCTGTGATCTCACCTCCTGCGTTTCCTCAGGGAGATGCAGACCGTTTCTTTTACCCAGTTTGATCAGCCTCTCCAGATATCTCTTTGCTTCAGGCTTCAGTGAAGCACTCTCTGCTTTCTCCTGTAAAACAAAACCCAGAGCCACAGGGAGCTGCAGGATCAGGTGTTGCAGAAAGCCAGTTCCTGGTGGGAGCTGGGGGTTACTGTAACACCAGTGATGCAGAAGCAGATGGAAGCACCCCACAAGAGGACTTTGGTTTGGTGTATTAGCTACTACCAGACTGCTTTAAGCACATCACCTTTGTGCCATATTACAGCACATTCCAGGGCGTTACCCTGCCCTGTCACCATAGAAGGCAGGCTGGGTCTACTAACACCACCTTATCAAAGGGGTAACTGAGGCCCAGAGGGAAGGAAGAGCCCTCAAAGCCCAAGTCCCTAGTTCCCCTAACCAGCTGGACCATTCTGCCATGATCACAGCGTGATTCTGTTCCACACCTGACTCAACATCATTCCCTTCAAAGTTCTGGGATGAGCAAAAAGGGTTTGTTGTAATTCCTGGTTTCAGTGCCCTGCTCAGGCACATCACTGACCTGGAGCCAAACAATCCTCTGGTACACGTCCTGCCTCATGCTCATCTCCACGTCAAACTCTGAGAGCTTCTTGTCAGCCTCAGTGCTCGCTGCACGGATGTCTTTGCAAGGAGAGACGTGCTGGGGGAAGTCCAGCATGTTCCGACGGACTGCATGAGAGAAGAGGGACTGTGGTAAAGGCAATGGCTTCATGTCCCAGAACTGCTTGTGAGTGGGAGTGTACACAGAGAGCCTGTGTTAACTGGGAGCCAGTTTGACAGCCCCAGAGCCTGACCTGCCTGCCCACACAAGGGAAGAGCGAGGCAAGCGGCTGCCACCAGACAAACCCAGCGCTGTCCTCTGCAAGCTGTCACTCACTGCACCCAGTCACCCTTCCTCACTGCCATCCACTGATTTCCTTCCACAATCCCTCTTTCTCACAAACCCCTCTGGGATTTCATGCCTGCGAGTTCCCAACCCCTTTTCCTCATTCACAGCTGGTATCAAAAAGAATCACAGGATTTCCATGCTGGCAAACACAGGACAGCATCGTTGTACAGCTCCTCTCCTCAGAGGACCAGGCTAAAAGTGACACACCTTCACTGCAGACACTCCTCAAAAGCCACCACACTGCAGGTGTGCTCTGCCCTACAGTATTTTCACTTTAGAAGTGAGAACAAGCTGCCACCATCTCTGCAAACCCTGAAATAATGCAACTCCAGAGAGAAGGGACCCCAGGACTCCCCACTCAGCACAAAGGGAGCAGGCAGCTACTCTCTGTTGCCCAGTGAAAGCGCTGACAGTTCTGCTGAAGTTAGTATTACCCCTCCTTACTAAGGGCTTCTCCTCTTATTTTAGGAAGAAGAAATCAGAGGAAAGAAAGAAAAGGCTTGCAAGCTGGCTTCTGCTCTGCACAGAGGCCCTAAAATGATAGCAGTGTTTGAACAAGGCACACCGAGAAACGTTTATCTGCTGCCTTAAGGAAAAAGTTAGCAAGGAGTTAAAGATTTCTTAGATCATCTGAACCATTTCTGCCAACACACAATTTGTTCCCATTAAGGCACCTTAAAAGCGGGAAACAACCTGGCTACTGCCAGACCGTGCTGCTGCCAAAGCACTGTCCTCATTTTAGACTCACTCTTCAAACCTTTACTCTTTGTACTCATATCTAAGCTACATAAACATTAACTGGAAAGAAAAACCAACATACAGCTGAGGGAGCCAAGGGTAGACAAAAGGAGGTAAAAGTCTAGAGGAAAGAAACAAACACCACAACGCCTTCACAAGACGTGGATTTCCAGGACTCCTGCTCCTTGTACATACCTGTATATTCAACTTCCACATCTGCCAGTGCCTTGAGCGTGTTTTCATAGGACACCTCACCCTGCTCCTGGGAGCCCACGCGGTCGTACACAATCTTGGTCCTCTCTGTGAGATCTGCAGCCATGCTTTCTATCTGCTCAGCAGTCAGGTCCCATCTTAGCTGGTTCGCCAACAGCCTGGGGGACTGGCTGTCCACAACGCTACCTGGAGACACGAGGGGGGAAACCCGCAGCCGCGCAGCTAAGGAACCACAGAAGCACTTAAAGCAGAGGCGCAGCAAACGAACAACCGCGCTCCGAGGGAGCCGGGCGCTCCCGGCAGCCGGGTTACGCTCCGGGCGCCGTTCACCCTCTCAGCCACCACCAACCCTCCACAGAAACCCGACTCCCGCCGTGCCCCTGGCAGCTGCCTCTGCCCGAGGGAGCGGGGTGACCCCCGCAGCCCGGCACCGGAGCTGTAGGGCAGAGAGGTGACAGCGGGGGAGCAGGAGCCCATGGGCAGCCCCGGCTCCTTCCTCCGGCCCCGTCCCTTCCTCCTCCGCTCGCACGGCAGCCCCGGCCCATTGGAGGGGACAGCCCCGGCCCCTTCGAGGGGACAGTCCCTTCCTCCTCCGCTCGCACGGCAGCCCCCGGCCCATTCGAAGGGACAGCCCCGGCCCCTTCCTTCCTCCGGCCCTGTCCCGCTCTCCTCCGGTCGCACGGCAGCCCCGGCCCCTTGGAGGGGACAGTCCCGTCCTCCTCCGCTCGCACGGCAGCCCCGGCCCATTCGAGGGGACAGCCCCGGCCCCTTGGAGGGGACAGCCCCGGCCCCTTCGAGGGGACAGTCCCGTTCTCCTCCGCTCGCACGGCAGCCCCGGCCCATTCGAGGGGACAGCCCCGGCCCCTTCGAGGGAACAGTCCCTTCCTCCTCCGGTCGCACGGCAGCCCCCGGCCCATTGGAGGG
>JAOEHX010063189.1:0-12848 GCA_025448015.1 Bolborhynchus lineola | reverse complement strand
GAGCAGTCCCGAGCGCGGCCCGGAGCGGCCGCGGGTTCGGGACCGGTGTCAGACAAGGGCCGGGCCCGCGGCGGACCGCGGGAGCGGGGATGGGAGCGGGGTGAAAGTTGTGCAGCACCCGCAGACCGGTCCCTCTCGAGGCCCCGGTGCCGGTGAGGGCACCTCGGGGACGGGTCAGAGCACCCGTGGCCATGGATGGAGAACGGTGATGAGCAATGGTGCAGAGGCCAGTTACAGCATCCCGAGATGCAGGGCTGGAAGCGCAGCAGGGGGTGTTAGGAGGGCTCTGGCAGGGCTCCATGGTGGTAACTTCGCTCAGTTCTCCGTTTCCCCGTGGCAGGAATTGTGCTGGGAACAGTCGTTTCTTCCGTCTTAGTCTGCCACTGCTATATCGTTAAGTAATAATGGGGAATTAGCAATTGCTCTTCTGTCAGAGTGACAGATGAGGCCAAGAGAATTCTCAGACCCTTTCCTGCCAAAGGCAGCAGGAAGGGAAAGTCTGGGGTCTGGTTGGGAATTGATAAAATGGGCCTTAAATGTAGTTGCAGAGCAGGAGAGGTGTGTGTTTAGAGATGGGGTGATGGTTCCAAAGGTCCTAAGGGATCAGGAGGGCATCGAGTGCTGAGGCTGGAGCTGATTCTGGATGCAGGGCTATAGGTGCAGCAGCTCACAGTGGGCTGGGGTAATGGATGTGGTACCCCGTAACCTTCAACAGGCAACACTGAACTCGTATGTGAACACAAGGCTGGGTGATAGAGTGAGTGCGATGCTGGTAAAGCAGCAGTGCTGTTGGCAGCATAACCCCAGAGCATGCCATGGGTCCTGTATGCATAGGCTTGAAATGCAGCAGCAATGCTTTGGACAAGTGGCAGTGTTACAGAGAGATGAGCAGGGCCCACATCTTCGAGCTAGAGAAGTGGTATGCCAGCTAAAAGATAAGGTTGGCACAGGCGACCCGAAGCCTCTTTGACTTCCTGATGTTGGTTTTGAACATGTTACTGTATTATCAGTTGCCTGTGAGCTGTGACTGTGATCCCTGGTGCGTCGCAGAACTCTTGGTGGCCACTTTGATTTGTTCTGCGTTGTTTCAAGCATGGGAGTTTGCAGTGCTTGAGTAACCACTCTTTGGCTCCATGAGATACCAGCTTATTGCTGGAACTCCAAACTGCAGATAACAGGTCTTCCGTTGACCACATGCTCAGACATCCCATGAACAGGGAACTGCCATGTGAATGTCCTCTGTCACTTCCCTGCAGGCACAGGCAGCAGCAGGCCACTGCATGTGGCTTACAAACATTACTGTTTCCCTGTGCCGTGATCATGATGTTCAAGGCATGGAGGAGCATTGGCAGTCCAGCTGAATTCCTGGTGCTTGTTACTCCTGCTCTGAAGTGGGAGCTCTGCTGCAGCATCCCAGAGGATGGAGAAACAGGGTGATGGTGCCTGCTAACTTAGCCTTGAGCCATCACTGTATAAAGACATGTGCCCATTATCAGGTAGCAGTTGTGTGTCCTGTTGTATGCAGGTGAGATGCTGCTTTATTGGGCCAACTGCTGTAGGCTCTTAACTGAAATGGGGGGAGAGTTTCTCAGTCTGAATAAGCACAGAGGTAGTTTGCCTTCAGGTGCTGTGTGGCAATAGTTCAGAGAGGCTCTCTTGTCCTTCCTCTAGGGAAGGAGGGTGGAGGCGGTTGCAGATACATTGGGTAACCCTGAGAACTAGCAAATCACTAAATCATACTGTAGCAAGAAGTACATCTCCCTCCTCCTCCTCTTCTAAAACCTAGTGTGTTCTATGCTAATGAACTGCTGTGATTACTGTGACAATGCATTCTTTCTACTGCATGACTAGAAAGCAACTTTACAGCACCTAGAAAGTCCCTTTTTGTAAGGGATCCTTAGTGCTCCTTAACTCTTCCTCACACATCTGGAGATGAGTTGCAAATTCTTGCTTTTTTGTGAGGTTTTGATTGCATCTACACAATTGCTTCTGTCTAAGCTCTAATTGGTATTTAGCAGGAGGGGATGTGAGGCTGAGGAAGAACTCTGCAAACCTGTAACGTACTCTAAGAAATTAGATTTGTACTACTTTAAATAGCAGCTGCTTTGGCAAAACCTTGTGTTTTTAATATGGTGACATGTGTGAAGGTCTCTATGCAGCTTTCCTGGTTTTCTCTCCCCGTAACTCACATCTGGCTTGGTTCTGGGTACCATACAATGGTGGAGGCTGGGTGGATGTTGTTCTGATGTGGGATGTTTGGGTGCATCTTGAAAGAGAGTATGGTGTCAGGGTCAGGGGCTCTGTGCCTCATGAACTGGTGGCAGGAGATAAGAATAGCAGCTGCCTCGCTTGGAGAACAATTGAGCTAAATAAACCACAGGCTTGACAGGAGCAGGGTTTAAGGAGTCGTTCTGAAGTCACCAAGCATGCAGCAAAGATGTGGCTGCTCCCCTGGCTTCCTCTGCACAGGCAGCCCTGGTGTTTGTGATCCCTAAGGGTATTCCCTTAGGTTGGGTGAGGGTGTCCTATCCTTCTCTCATTGATGGTGATGGCAGGCAGCCACTTTGCCTCTCTGCCATCGACAGTTTGGTGTGTTCTGGATTGTGTCTGGAGCAGGGAACCTTCTGCTGCTGTCACAGCTCCCGTTTGGAGAGTTGCCCAATCTCCTATTTTAGGAAGCCACCTCCTTTTTCTGGAGAAGATGAATTTGTTTTTGTGCCCCTTTCCAACCCTAACTATTCTACGATTCTATGTGCAAGGTTTTAGGGCGATAATATCTTTTAGTAGAAGAATTAGCATAGTTCAGAGGTTGACAGACCTAAAACACAGCTGTTTTTTCCAACTTTATCAATCAGGCTAATAACATACCATTTCTTCCTCTAAACTCTGCTTGTTTCCACAAAATCGTTCTTGAATAGGAAATTACATTTTTTGCAACTGTCACCTTTGCTGTTAGTCGTAACAGCATCTGATATTACAGCAGAAAAATATTTGGAGAAAGACCTTGGCATTTACAGAAGTGGGAATATCCTTTGATGGAGATAACATGCAGACTATCTGAATGTCCCTTAGCCCTCTTAAATCTCTTGATAAGAAGAGGTGGGACACTATGGAACGTTTATAAAAAAGATGGGAGGAAAAAAATGGATAAAGTATCTAACTGTATGAAAATGTGTTAAATAATAATAGTCCTCTTGTTTCTTGAATATTGGAGCGTATTTTCCCCTGAGCTCTCATGTCCTTAATCTCAGGCATGTTCTCACACAGAGGCAGACTTTTTGAATGGTGCCCATGTAAATTGGGAAGAATATAACTGTAGTTAGGAACAAAAAGTTAAATAAGAGCTCTGTTATTCTTCCTCTGCTTTCACACAGCAGTTGTATAAGGAAATACAGGTGAGATAAAAAAAAAATCAATGAAGTGTTTAAGAGGCAAGTTAATGATTAGTTAACAAGAAGTTAAAGAAACTGTAGCAAGGTGTCTATGTAAGATTTCTTTAATTTTGCTCCTTTTTAACCAGAGTGCTTGATTTTCCAATTTACAAAAGATTTTTTTTAGCGTCTTCCAATAACTTTTAAAAAATGTTCCTCCTACAACTTTAAAATTGACAAAACAAAAATTCTGATTGTTGGAATGACTCAGATCAGACCCTTGTGTTTTCAAACAGGGGAACTGATGGGAATAATAATGGTAGTCTTTGTGGCACTTTATAAAGAAGGAAAAGAAACAATTTACTAGTGGATTATGCTGGATTTTACTACGAAGAGGAGGGATGAGCTCTGTAGATGCTGAATACAGGGGCAGGCTCTGAAGGAAAGTATGCAGTCACCATCTGCCTCCTTCACTATTTTCCGCCTACATCTTCCAAATGATCTCACTACCTGTTCCTCCTCTCTGCTTTCTTAACAGGGTTTTGATTGTTGTTTACCTTTCTTTCTCTTCCTTCTACTATACAACTCTTTTTTTGGTCTCCTGTTTTTTCCCTATAGTCTTTTAAGTCTCATCTTGATCTTTTTCTCTCTTACTATTCGCACTGGAGTTAGAACTACAGTAACTGGGGGGATAGGAAGAAGAATTATAGAAGTGTGGATAGGGAAAAGAGGCAGGAAAAACGTTAGGGTTTCTACAAGATGAGGGAGGGAGGTATGACAGATCTGCAGAGTAAAGGCAAAAATCTTGGAGATCAGCTCTTCTCCTAGCAGGGCAGAGGTATGGGAGTGGAAGAAAGAAGGACTAAAAAGCAACACCTATAGAAAACTGTGCAAAGGGAATCCACAGTTTGAATGATGTTTGCTGCTGCTGTAATAGGTGAGATCCCCTGTGTAGACAAAGTGAGCAGCCTGCAGCTCTAGCAGCCAGTCCATGACCCAAAAGCTGTTTGTGTCATTCTTGGTCAATTTTTTCTCCTTATGAAGTCCTGCTTCTCATCCCTCTCTAGGGATGGTGTTTTCATTTTGCCCAATACATGGATGCACATGTAGCGCTTAAAAACAGAGACCTTGATCAATATACATAGTAGAAATATAGACCAAGATATAGTAAAATTGTTATAAAAGCACATTTCATACATACCAGAAAGAGATTTGCCTTTTTAGAGGCAGCATTGTGATTTACAATATACTTCTAATCGTTTCCTAAAGTAATTTTTAGCTTTTAACTCCATATTTTGCATTTATGCATTCAATCTTTTCCTCTCTCATATGATGTACCTCATACATAACACATCATATATCAACTTCCTTGATATGATTTCTCAAAGTTCTTAAGATAATTTAAAATTTTTATTCTGAGGTTTCTGTTTGGTGTCATATGTTAATTTGCCAATATATTCTCTGTATAATTTTTTGCCTTTATGAAAAAATTGAAAAATTTAAGACATAGGACTGATCTCTGTAAGAATCTGTTTAATCTCCTTTTGATAGAAACTAGACTTTGAACCATTCTTTATTCAACCTTCTGTACAACAATTTTATCTAGAATATATTTCTCTAGTTTGATTATGAGGATGGCATTCTGGTCTGTGTCAAAAGCCATAATAAGGACAAGGTATGTCACATTTCACACTTCCCACTCATCCACTCAAAGAATTATTTTGTCAAAGAGGAAAATCTTATTGCATGAGCACAATTTGATTTTGACAAATACATGCTAAATGGTTCTTATTACCTTCTTGGTGTTAACAAACTCATAGATTATTTGATAACTTATTCCAGTATCTTTGGGGTACTGAAGTTAGATTGAATAGTCGTTATTCCTTTGATACACTTTTTTCCTCTTTGAGAAGGATTTGATCTTTGCCTTTTTCCATTCCTTAGACTGTCTTCTAAGCACCTTCAGAAATCGTTGCGAATAGTTCTGATACTGCTCTGGCTAATGCTGTGAGTTCTCAGGGGGACACTTTGTCAGGCCTAATGCCTAAATAATCTTCCATGCTTCTAATTAACCTCCCTTACCCTTTTTACTAATTACATAATAATTTTAGTATGATTTACTAAGTGCTTGCACCAGCAGGTACTTTTTAAATAGCTGCAGTTCATTGAGTGACTCCTCTTAAAGCCCAAGTGTTCACCAGGGACCCACATCTAAGGTCATGATTGGAAACTCTAGGTTACATCCATGTCCTACTGCCTTTTGATGTCCTTGGAAGGGAAGTGCCAAGCTTTCCTCTGACATTCACAGGTATATGAAGCTTCAGGAGCACCAAGCCCAACACAATTCCTGGTTCAAATCCAATCTGTTTTATCAATCTGAAGAGTGATGGAGACTTCATTTTTCCTTTAAAGCAAAATTAATCCAGTAGATAGCACCCACACGTAAAGTCCCAGTGCCTATGCCATGCCCTGGTTCTGTGGCTCCTGTCACTCCCATTTGAGAGCCAGTGCCATGCCAGGGACATGCTGGGAGTGGCCAGAAGAGGGGCAGAGAGTTCCAGGACAAGAAGGAGTAAGCCTTGTGCTGCTCTGCAGGTACATAGAGCAAGAAAAAGTTATGCTGTGGTCTTTGCTTCAATGATTCTTCCTGCTTCTTTTGAACACAGAACTGTGAAAGTTTAGAAAAGTTCCTTGTGGTAGAAAATATTGACAAATTTTATGAAAAACTTCTTTTGCAAAGCAGATTTGTTACATTGTAAAATAATGATTTAAATAAAATTATTTGAATATCCAGTAACAAGTACTTGCGCCATATTTGTCATGCCTTATGGCATAACAAATTTAGCATTTACTGCAAGACACATTGGCTGCTGTCACAGGAGGTAACAAAATTGATTTAAAAGAGAGACAACATATGCAAAAAAATATCACTTTGGTAAAGGACACATTAATTAATAAATAATTACATTAATAAAAGAAAAAAATAGTCTTTTTTTAAAGAGAAATCTAACACGTTTAAGGTATTATATATATATTATACTGGAAGCAGTTTCTTGTGCTTCCAAGCATAGGTGAATTCTCCTAGGTGCAGTAAGCTTCCAGTGTAATTTACTTTATCAGGACTATGCCAAGCAGGAGCACATAGCAGACATAGCATAAAAGATACAATAAACTAGAACCTTCCCCTCTGTCTGAAATCTGACATTGTGTCTTGATGAATTCTTGTACAACATCTTTTTCCTTGAAAAAGAAAGAAATTTACATACTTGCTGTTGCATCACAGTAAAATAAGGTAAAGAGTGGTTAATTCAGTTCAATAAAAGAAAGAAGGTGACTTGTTAGATCCTTGCAATTGCTTTTAAGGACTTGTACTTTCTAGAGAAAAAGGAATGTGGGGTGGGATAGGAGTGGATATTTCACCTCTTAAAGGTCTGAAGAGTGGGTTTGGCATGTTGCAAACAAGCCAGGAGTACATCCCTGAAGCAGTTCATTGGCAGATCAAAGAGATGTCTCGGGCAGTAAATATACAGTTTGAGTGGCTCAGATAGCCTATCTTCGCTGATTTCCATGGTCAAGCTGCAGCAAGTCCTTCAGAAACCTTTAGATCACATTGTTTGTGCAAGGTCATGTCATGCCTACAGCATCAGCTAGAGGTGTACAGAGCAAACTGCACTTAGGGTGTCATACATTCTGAGGAGCATAGGAAAAACTGTATGTAGAAGTTATGCAAATCCTATGTAGTTCCTCAGTTTAACACCAGGGTTCCCTCTTGAGATTATCCATAGGGCTGGGAAAAACCACTAAGAAACCAAACAAAAAAGCAACAAAAAAACCCCTTTTGAGATGTTTACAATATGTTAAACTTTTTTAAAAATAAGGTACTACCTTAAAGATGTGACATTTTACAGATATGGTCAGGCTACCTGGGGATTTTCTCCTAAAAATATCCCTGTAGAAATGAGGTGACCAGACCTGGGGCAATTTATCTCTTCCTGACATAAATCTCCTCTTAGTTTTCTAGGCACTCAATTTTTCAGCAATTTCCCTGAAATAGTGATAAGCTTTTTGAAAAGAGATTGGGGAAGTGAATAAGGATAACTATAGGAAAATGTATTTTCTCTCTGCTTCATAGAAAATAGCATAAAGAAATGTAAGAGAGAATTCTTGTTTATTAGTCAGTAAGCTTAAGATTATAATCTTTCAGTTTTTTATCAGTCATGTTTCTACCAGCCTGATAAATAGAACATTTGCACTTTATGTGTAGTATTCAGGTGAATGAAAATTGAATTTATTCTCCCTTGTAACATTCACATGAAAAATTATTTTTTGAGATTTCAAAACCTGCAGTAGTGTTTTAGTGGTTTAATTATAGAGTGTTGTTTTCTTGTTTCCTATTTTATAAAAATAAAAGGAATAGTGACTTCATCATCCAAACAGTATTTCATTTTACCTAATCTTTTTTAAAAACAGAGATGTCATAAAGCTTCTTGCAATAAGAAATAAGCCATCAGAAGCTCAAGAGAACCTGGTTGTTTCTAGCTGCCCAGTACCACACTTTAAAAGCAAAACCTGCAGAGGCAGTTCTGCTCTGCATAGTAAGAAGTCAGTCTATCAGGAATAACCACCAGCTAATAAATAACAGCACAGAGAATGATGCTGTATGATGGGAATTAAGGGATTTTCATGCATGTCTGCTAACACATCCATATCAGTTTGTACCAATCACATCCCACTGCCACCTGAAAACACAAACTGGCAGCAGAAAATGGAATCAAGCTTTTAAAAACTTAGGATTTACATTTTATGGCTTTTGAAGACAGATGCAACATAGACCTCTTTTGTAAGCTCTTTAAATATCCACTAGTGGAGTAAGACAAATCTGGGTGAATTCTCAGTAGAATGAAGACATCAAATTAATAGCAAGAAGACTTTAAGAATAACATATTTTCCTCATTATTACTGATTAGAAATATTTCTCCTCACCCCCTGAATAAAAAGCTCAGCATGAAAGACCACAGATGCTCTTTTAAGCATGTTTCAGGGGGCCATCTCCATGCTGGTCAGTTGATGGAGTCTGTTCAAGGGTGCTGTGCCTACACACATGACAGCATTACAGCTGAGAGTTGCTGGGAACCCCTGTGTTTTTCTCCATGACTTCCCACTGCCACAAAGTGTTAGCACATCCAGGGAAAGGAGAAAATTGCTAAGGAGTTATCACAGCCATGTAGGAATATAACTGAACAGAACAGTGCAAGAAAGATCTTTACTTTGATCCACAAACACTGCTCTTTTAGTAGGTGTATTGGGGGGGCGGTAAATAATGCAAAAGTGTGTTTCATAGAGGAACTCGTCCATATAACCTCAGCTATTGTGAAGGCTCAAAGACAATAGAAAAGCACACATTATTAGGAAGGGTGAAAATAATCCATGTATTTTCTTTCCTTTGACAGAGAATTCAGATATATTTTTGTATCTGGCTTTGGATGAAATGTTCTTGCCTTTTGTGCAGCAGTGATAACTCCGCAGCATTCTGAATATTTGGCAGTGTAAAGTGATATTTGTGTCATAAATCATGGACGACATCAGCCAGGCCATTCATAAACTCAGTAAGTAATGACAAATGGAAGCCAAGTTTGGCTTTCAGTTGTGCTGGTGTAAATCTGTAATAGCTTTGAAATCTACTGAACACTCAATTTTGTAAAAAACTCTTCGTTTTCAATATTCTCAGGAGACCTGGAAATCAAACATCTGCTTTCAGAGCACTAACAGCAGCATAAAATTTAAGATGAATGTTGAAGAAATCCGAAGACTTTGTGAAAAAGAAACCTATTTTCTAAGTTTGCATGCTCCAGTAAATGTTGTCATAGTTAAAAAAAATGGTGGCAAATGATGTTATCAGCAAATCTTAAATCTGAAGAGGCTACAGAAGGCAATAAACTGAAGCAGTATAGGAATTACATTTCTTTGGATATTTTCTAGCTGGCAGGAATGCTCTGTTTCATTTTTTAGTTATGTTGCCTCCTGTGAGCAGAAAAATGTCTTCATGACTTCATCAGGGACAATGCTGCAGCTGATGCTTCAGAATCTCCCTGAAGACCCAGATCTGGGTAAGCATTTTTCCTTGCTTTCTAATAGTTATAGATCTTGGTTGTTGCTCTGTAATTAATGGGGACCTGATCATTATGCTGCTAGTTGGCAGCTGGGGAGACTAAGGGTAACTAAAATGAAGTGGAGAAGAAGGTGGTATTGTTCTATGTAAACAGGAAAGAAAACAAGGCCAAGATCTCCTTCATCCCTCAGTCCTGAGGTGCCAGAATCATGGCGGTTTTTGACATTGTGCCCTATGAGTGGGGCAGGAGGGCCAGCAATCTGGTGTTTCTCCAGGCAGAGGTCTAAGCTGGGATTTAAGGTTTCAAAAATTATGTATTAGGTTAGACAGACTCCTTAGGTTATATGTCTCCATATATTAGGTTATATATCTCCATTTCCATATGAGGGCTGTATACATGGTCTTGGAGGAGTTTGTGCATGGAAACACATAAACTCAGAGGAGTAATTTAGTGTCTAGTCATTCAAATGCACCAGAAGTACACCTGCTAAAACACCAGTGGGACAGAAAAGGAGTAGCAGTTGGATGCCAAATGTATCAGATGTTGCCTTGATGAAGTCTGTGCAGAGATATATATAAAGAATTTGTAGTGCTTTTGGGATGAAGGCAGAACGCAGATGTCTAAACTCCCTTCAAATGTGGATTAGTGTCCCTGTTGCATAATTCACAGGGGACTGACAGAGTAAAGCTGCAGGTACCTAGAACTAGGTCTTTGCTATGAGTTCTACAAGGTCTGTTCTAATACTGAGCCGTTTTGAGTGAAGAGGAGATATTGGACTATCCTGATTTAATACATCTTCTAAGCTCATGCACAGGTTTCCTTTGGTGTGTGAATATCCCTGAAAGACAGTGCCTCCATATTGCAGTGTACATCGGGCAGGGATGAAGTTGTCAAAATCCAGATGTAAGCAACAAAACTGCTCTGCTTCCTGGGTACTTGGCCCTGGAGCAGAGAACTGGAGAGGTATTTAAGTTACGCCTAGTATTAATCTGTATTAGCAAAAAAGCACTGGAAGCCATTTTCATTATCCTTTGCTTGCTTTTTGCTAATCCTTTGCTAGTCAGAGAAAAAAGCAATATTTTGAAGGCTTAAATTTGTTCAATCTGTTCTGCAGATTCTCAAGTAGTGAGGAGCAGATGCTTAGAATATTATCAGTCCAGGTGTTGCATACATTCCCCTAACTGAAGACCACCTGATTGCCTGAATTAATTCCTATTAATTAGAGTTGGTTGAACTCTTTCCTCTGTTTGCATCCTCTCCTGCCACTAGATCATATGGAAAAAAGGATTTCTTAGAGAGTCAGTTGGCCAGAACTTTTTATATTGGAATTGAGCAGCAGTACAGCCTCTCACTTCTTGCCAAATTTCTTGTGTGAACTGGTAGCAGTAATGAAAAAAAGATACTTAACATTTATATCCTCATAGCTCTTGCCCTCTATAGAACCCAAGCCCCCTATCATCTCCAGTTTGCTCAGCTGTAAATGAAAGATTATTTCCTCAAGACAACACGAATAATCACATTGTTTTTTCCCTGCATTTTCAGCACTACAATTAGTCATCTGACATACTGCATTTTCTAGATGATACCAGAAGTCTATTCAATTTGATTCTAGCATAGTGATACAAAGTAATATTTGGCAAAAATTTTCAAGTTCAAAAGAAAACAGTACCTACCTACCTTGTGTATCCTGGCTGTAAATAACAGGAATATCACGGATGCTTTTGGTAATGTGTGGGGAGCAAAAGGAATTTACAAAGCTAAAAGATAACATGAAATTTAGAAAACTTGTATCTGGTCTCTACATTTGAACAAAATGTTTTGATCCTGCAGAATTTGAATTCTGCTGGCAGTACTCTCAGAGCTTCATAAAACCCTGTATTGCCATATCAGCAAAATATCTGACCCAAATATCTAAATTTATAGGTGCTTATTAAATCATAACCAGAGAAACATTCTTATTGAACTACATATTGACAGTTATTCACAACAGAAAAGGAAAATAAGTTGAAATACACAGAAAAAGAGAAAACAGAGCCAGAAAGAGGAATAGAGAAATGAAATAATAGAACAATAATGGGTGGCTGGGACACAAATGGCTTATGAGCTCAGCTTTGACTGGTCTTATAAAGTACAAAAACATCCTTTCCCTCAGTTTTCTCCTGCTCAAAATGATGCATCACACTATTTCTATTTTTCTGATCTCAGATAAATTCCATCTAAAGACTGCTTCAAAACATTTGAAGGAATACTCTCTGGTAAGCTCTTGAAACATTTTTCCTGGAAAAGTCTATTCTGCCCTGCTGGCAGGCCTGCTTTCTTTCCTCAGGCTCTATTTTTTTGATACAAGAACTCATTTGCAAGAAATTATCAAGTTTCTGCAATAGCTAGGATAGCCTGCCCTGCTTTTAACTGCCCAGAAAGCCTTTTTGCTCCATGGGCTAATGCAGGTTTATTCCAAAGGGATAGGAACATGCTATGGCATCCCTGTGTTGTGTACATTCTCTAGGAACATCAAACCTGAATGTGAGCTTGATCTAGTGTGAAACATTTTCTACCTTGTTAATTAAGTGAATCCTTCTTACCATTATCTAGTAAATACATCTTTTCCTCTGATGTGTATTTCAAATAGAGGGTACTAATTCGTAAAGCTTGTTAGCTAATGATCAGTGATCCTGTTCTTTTTCCTGGTGCTTTCTTCCAATTAGGTAATTTTCTCAATCTTCTTTGAACTCCTTGTTCCATGATCTGCACTTCACTTTGATTAATCACATCATTCCATTTATATGCTCTTTTTTCAATCTACTTTGCCAAAGGATTGCATGAAGCCTCCCATTCCCATTGTTCTTTCCAGAAATCAGTCATGCTTAGTTCATTTGTCACTGTATTCTTCTCATCTTTCTACCTGACAGTTTGAGTGATTTCCTCTGGTCATCTCCCTTCACTGGTAATGGTGGTGTTTGTATGTATATTCCTTAGTTCTCTTGTCTGTATTGATAAGTTCTCTTTCAAATCCACTTCAACTTCTGCAATGCTATGATGTAAAATTAAGATTCTTTTTTTTTTTTTTTTTTTTTTTTTAATGTGATTGCATTAGCATTGATCTGCTTTTCGATTTCCCCTTATTCGTGCCACTCCAAGTAAAGCTTCTGTCTGTACAATGTTCCTGCAGCACAGTGGCGCAAGTACAGGGTGCATACGAAATGAAGCCATGCCTATATATCATGTAATTTTATACATGGAAAAGGTTTGAAAGTGTAAACTGTTCTGCATCATGACTATTTAGATGTGCTTCTTATTACGGCTATGCCCTTTGAAGCAACACTGTACTTACAGGAATCTTCACGATTCTTTACTGATTCCCTCAGGA
>JAOEHX010063186.1:0-18037 GCA_025448015.1 Bolborhynchus lineola | reverse complement strand
ACATAAAAAGGACATGGAACTCTTGGAACAAGTCCAGAGGAGGGCCACAAGGATGATCAGGGGACTGGAGCACCTCCCGTATGAAGATAGGATGAGAAAGTTGAGGCTGTTCATCCTGGAGAAGAGCAGGTTGCATGGAGACCTCAGAGCAGCCTTTCAATAACTGAAGGGGGCCTACAGAGATGCTGGGGAAGGACTCTTCATTAGGGACTGTAGTGATAGGAAAAGGGGTAATGGGTTCAAACTTATACAGGGGAAGTTTAGATTGGATATGAGGAAGAAATTCTTTCTTGTAAGGGTGGTGAGGCACCTGAATGTGTTGCCCAGGGAAGTTGTGAATGCTCCATTTCTGGCGGTGCTCAAGGCCAGGTTGGGTATAGCCTTGAGTGTTATGGTTTAGCGGGAGGTGTCCCTGCCCATGGCAGGGGGGTTGGAACTAGATGATCTTAAGGTCCTTTCCAATCCAAACTATTCTGTGATTCATCTGATACTGAGACATGCTACCATTCTGTTAGACTTATAATAAAGGTAATGTATATCAAAAAGGCAAAAAATATAACCAAATGACTCTCCTTAACTATATAAACTCATATCATTTCACTGAACCTTTACTCAATACAAGTTACAACACTTTCAATATTGGAGGGTATTTTTTCTTCTAGGATTTTGGTGAAGGGGCAACAAAATTTATGGGACAAAATAAACTGAGTTCCTGCTCAGAGAAGATCAAAAATAGTGAAGGGAATTCAAGCTACTTCAATAATGCATGTTCACCATCCTCCATTGTACACGCATAGAGGACATAAGTCCATGATGTGCTTTCAATTTTTCTTTGAAGCAAATCTTCAATAGGATAGATAGAAGTCTTTGTAGGTGCATAAAAACATAACTGACAAAATTCAAAACTAGATTACATATCCCTTTTTATCTTCATTCAATTCTAGTATTCTTAAAAAAAAAAAGTTGTTCAATTCTATTTAGAGTATGAGCACTGTGCGCCAGTGAGAACGTGCATATAAGTGCATATGCAGAAGAGACTGTAAAATGTCATAGCTGAAACTAGGGGAACCATGAAGACATTTAGCTGTAGTTGTTGTTCAGACACAAATTTTACTGCATACCATTTTGTAAAATAATACTATGAGTTTAATTTTAAAATTACAAAAATTAGAAAGAGATTGCAATTAAAGCAATGTTTTGACCTCTTGGTTTCTCATGATCCAAAAAAACCAATGCACAGATTCCTATATGTATTAAAGCAAATTCAATTGTGTGTCAGCAGAAAGAAACCCAAGATTGAGGTCAGTATCTCAGCAATTTGTCTGTAGCATTTTTAAGCTAATAATACTTGTATGTGTACTAGAAGGTCCCAGGTTCTGGACTTACTTGACAGGGCAGGATCTCAAGAACTTGCCTGGTCTTGCTGTGGCCTGAGCTATGCTGTCTTTCAACTGCTAGGCCATTCATTGCTCACTGACTATATGTTTGTACTTTGCTCTGGGAAGACCTGATATGCTCACAGCTGCAGCTCCGGCGGCCATGAGACCAGGCAGGCTTTCCTGAGCTTTACAGGCATGAGTGAGGAGGGAGCAAAAAGTGATACCAGACTACATAAAAATGCAAGTGGAGCTTGAGCCTTGGGGAAGGGTTTGGTTAGTGTTTGTACTGTGTGTTCCTGGTGAAGACTGGGATGTTGAAAACCTGTTGTGAATTTTTACTCCCTCTCTGGGGATGACTGGTGCTCTTGACCACAGATGCTAGAGGGCTGTTGGAAGGGTGACTGGAACAACAGCAAAAAGGGGTGGTCACCAGTAATTTTTCTTCCATAATAATTTAAGGGAATTATTAATGAGGCTTTTTGATATTTATTTGGATTGTTAGTGTTAATATTATTGTAATTGAATTAGGAATATTTTGCTGTTAGGTTTTTATTAGATTGTGAAGATTTTAATTGGCCTTATGATAAGTTCTTGGCTGTATATATGCTTTGCTCCCTTTTCCCTTTTGGCTGCAAGACTTTGAGTATAATGTTTCCATATGATGGAGAATGCAAAAAAAAAAATCTCAATTCAGACAGAGCTGAATTGAAAATAGTTCACATTTACTATTCTCATTTCATTCCCCTTATTTATTTTTCCAGTAATGAAATACATGGATATTGACTGTTTTGGTAGGAAAACATTGTCAGATCAGTATGAGCCGTAAATAAGTCACAAGAAAACAACAAATGTTCTATCTTTAATCCCCTCCAAAGGAGTCAAAGCCAAGGTCCATATTTATTTGGATTTAGGTCTGCAATAATGAATCTTATCCATATGGTGAAGAGAGAGTATAATGACAACGCCGTGGCAAGAACTAAAATTTCTGAAGTATGAAGTTATCCAAAGTAGGTAGGTCAGTTCCTTTTGAACTTTCAAGTAGGACCTTAAAGTGAGAATTACTTGCATTTATTTAGACAAAGAAGTAAAACCTGATTATTTCTGGTCACAAATGCTTCTTCCCTTATCCTGGAGGAAATGAACTGCTGTTGACAATTAAGAGATAATTAGCAGTTCCCTAACTAGAATAAACACATCCAGCCAGTGATTTTCCATTCTCAACCTTAAAACAAATGAACTATTGCCAGTTGCAGACGTTTAATGCCATCCAACCCCAAAACAAACTCAGCTCACAATTTCAGAAATGCTTTTTTATGTGTAACTGAGAGATTGTGAAATTTTACAAAATACTTTGTTTTGCTAAACAGTAATTTATATTTTCTGTAAATTCTGATGTGATATCACTATGGGGGATTCGGACATTGAGATTAGTACTCAAGCATGCATGTGGATGAAGCACTACACTCCAGCTGCAGTAGACAAATGCTTATATGAATAATTAGTATTTCTATTTGTTGGCAGGGAAACATGCAATCTATTCCTTCAGGCAGAAATAGCATGATCAATAAAGGGCAGACGCACCAGTGTTTTCATCTGTAAACCTCCATTCTCCTGGAACAGGAGATTTTCTATTATCATTACACTATTAATACGGAGGTCATTATTCTTCTAATACCTTGCCAACTATCATTAAGGTAACAGGACATGGTGGAAAATCTCACCTATGATTTCTATTTTCTTCTGCTTTTATTTGAGCAATACTCTTGTTGAGTGAGCTGCTTCATCAAGGTATAGAGCACAAGCATGTATCAAAGAATAAATAGTTTATGAGCTACTCAAAGTACTGCCTCAAAAATTATTTTGTTAGAGATGAAATCTGAAAAAGTACCTTCCATAGGTAAGAATAGTTCCAAGAAAGATATTAACATTAATATTAATGTACACATAATAATAATAATGAAAGCATATGTTCTTCATGAAACATTGCTCCATAAATATACAAACCAGTGAAAACAGGGGTTTTCCTAAAGGTTGTGTTAAACTTCTATTAAGTGCACAGGTGAAGAATTAGTTTCATAGACTCTGGCATGCTACTTGTACTACTTGCAACTGACTATCTGTACAAAGCAACTGCATCCAAAGGCAATCTATAACTTTTCACCTCAAAAATGAGAACCTTAACATGTATTAAGGCAGTTTGTTTCATATTTCCAAGTATTGAGTATGCAGACTAACTTTCTATTATAACAGCATCCTGAAATAATCTCATACAAAATAGGAAGATGTGGCAGCAACCTGATTTAGGAAAAAAATGCCATTAATCCATTTAACAGCTAAAGTTAATGAGACAGAGAAGCAAAAGTAATGAACTGTACTGAATGACAGAGCAAAGACATCAAAGTAGTCATATGATCCAAATAACAGAAATCAAAACCTGTATTATCGTGTTCAACACGCAAAATACAGCCACCGGGCTTCTGATTTTATAAGTTTACTTAGAAGTTCTCCTTATGCAGTAGATAGACAGCTGTGTATCTGTAGGATCGTTTCTAATGATGAAGAAATCTGAGAGGGCTGCTGAAGCAGTGTGCAATTTTGCTGGTGTTTACTGCTCCCACTTTTTTCTCTGAGGATCGTCAACAGAATGCCTAGGTGACCAAATGACATAGCACAAGTACCCACAACCTAGTTCAAAACATAAACTAGTTAAAAAATGCAGTGCATATGCATGTGTGTCCACATACTATCTATGTCAGTATATTTGACTTTCTATTGTAACTCCAATTGAAACCAATGGGATGTTTGTCTAAAAAAAGAAAATGGACCACATCTCTGATACTTTCGGAGATCTATCATGCAAAGAGTCTGCTCCAAGTGTTTCAGCATGTTTCTCCCAGAGGAAAAAGGAGCTTCTCCTGGAAGAGCCACATGCAGATCTGCACTTTCACCAGAGCCCAACTAAAGTCTGGGCTGGTCAGTACCTCCGAACCTTTGCAATCTGCCTGAAACTTTAAGGGATGAAGTTAACTGTAGGAGGTGGGTGAGAGTATCTGTACTTCAGGGGCAAGCTATTATACAAAAAATAAAATAACTAAAATTAGATTTTGGAAACTGAAATTTCAGATGTGTAATTCAGACAAAAATATTTAATGAAAACAGACATATTTGCTTAAAGGAAAGTGTTTAGGAAAATGCAGAGGCCTAAGTGCAGCCTAAGCTCAGAAATCACCTAGTTCCATCTGCACATGAAGCCATTGGTATGGAGTCATGAGCATAATACCATTCTTCTTTTGCTAGGTTGGAGATCATTTAGCTGCTCTGTAGAAATTCAGTGTGAGTTCAAACTTCGAGACTTTCGCATTAATAGCAGAATTTCATGTGAATCTTTAACTCAGGTAATTCTTTAATAAGTTTTGACAAAATATTGCCTGGTAGAACTGGCTACAGGATGTTCAGCGTATCAACCCTGCAGCACCACTCTCTCCTCCTCTGCTTATTAAGTCATGTTAGTTTTTACTTCAATCTGAAAACTTCCTCATTCTAAAGTTTACTAAGAGAAGGAGAGTTTCAAGATGTAAAATCTCAAAGGTTCTTTTCATAGAACCATTTGTGACTCCAGCAGTGTCTTCTAAATCATGTATTTATTACAAATTCCATCTGTAAATTAAACTAATTACATCTCAAATCCACTTTCAAACACAGGGATTAATTAGAAATGGCTTGAGTACAGAGGTCTGTGTGAATTGCTATTGTCTTCTGCTTTTTCAGAAAGTTAGTAATATTGCATCTTATTATTCTGTGCTCTGACAGGATGTTGGACCTCAGGTAATTTCCTCAGTAATGAACAAATAGTAGCTGGGCCTGACTTACCAGCTTCCTGTGAGTTTATATATTTATCTTTATTTTACCTTTTAAATAAATAATGTTATCATCTATCACCTCAATTGCTATTAAGAAATACAGTACAAGCTATAAAATTACTTCTCAGTTCAGTATTTTCTTGCATGTATTTCTCATTATTTTCAGAGCTTTGCCTGTAATACACATTTTTAAAAGGCAAACTAGCTGTCCCCCACTTTTATTTGATAAAGAGCCACACCAGATTTCCTCTAACCCTCTAAAAGCATGTGCCACTTCAATAACACTAACTTACACATACATATGTATTTCACTGTGCACAACTGCATGCATTAAGGTGAAAAAGAAGATTGTATGAATTGTTTCTTACTGTGCTTACCAAGACTCCTGCCATGATTTGTCTTCAATTTACCTTCACTCTTTCTTAATGTTCTGTGGTCTTTAGATAACTCAAACTCAGGTTTTGATTTCAGTTAAGTTTGTCCAAATTTAAAACCATGATAAATCTGCTAAAGAGCCAATGTTTCTATACATAAAAGAAGAATAGTAGGCACAGAGGCAGTCGCAAAGTAAAACCAGAACTTCATACATTTAGTTGCAAGTGGTGCATACTAGAAATAAAACCAAACCAAACCAAAGGCCCCAAACTTTTAGGCAATTCTGTAACCCAAACTTGAAGTTGTTCTGGCAGCAGCTAAGAATTAAAATTGAAGCATGAATGGGAAAAGCCATTGATAACGATGCTTCAGACTTCCTGGAAATGTCATTATGATAGAGGAAGCTAGCAGCCGAGCCTATTAGAATCAGTATCATAGACTCAGTATTCTTTTGAGAAAAATTTTAATTATCCCTACAAAAAAAAAAAAAAAAAATCCATAATTCAACTTCTGTTCTCGCTAAATCTTATTTCTACTGGATTTATAAAGCATAAGCAAAGTATTATCCACCAGAAATGTTCATGTGTGGAGAACCAGCTTTGTTCCTTCAGAATTTTTTGTTTCTATAAGTTTCATGAATCAGCTACAACCAGAGAAACTTTGTCATTCTGTGTCTTTTAGCCATTGGTTACATCAGTTAGCAACAGCACATTATTGGGTGACCCTTAGCCGCATTACTGAAGTCTCTTCTCTTGCCAAGCTCTTGCTGTGCAGTTACTCCCTTTGACTTACTCACTCCTCCAGATGCTTTCTGCTTTCTCATCCAGATCCCTTCTGCTTTCCCATATGGATGACTTTAGTGCCTCATTATTCATGGATAAGCTTTGATATCTTCAAGGCTAAGTTCTAACTTCATGCCCTCAGTCACATAGTCCCCCACAATTTCCATGTATCTGCTTTCCTTTTATGACACATCTGTCTTTCTTTCCTGACATCCATCACTTCTGGCTACTTGTTTAGTGCTGATTTGTTTTTTAGTTCTGTTTTTTCAGCATTCCTTGATGAATTCCTTCCCTACATTTGCGACCCTTTGTCTCAAATTCAGTCATTCAGTCTCTCTTGCTTATCACCACAGTATCACCCATAAACACATACTGAAAATTGCAAAATATTTGCTATGGGAGACTTTCTTTTGAAAGTCTGGCTTTCTCATTTACCAGACAAAGAATTCAGGCCAAGAGGGGCTTAGATCTCACACTCAGGCACTTACAGACAATACAGAGTTACTTAAACCCTGATAAATCTCAATATTTTCCTATTTCTGCTCCAGTGCCTTATAGTGTGTCAGTGGATTGTTTATCTGTCTATCAGTGATGGATTCATAAATATTCATAACCATTCATGAATTTTAATAGTGCTTAGAGTTATGTGTTGTGAATAAGAAAATCACTGCTGTTAAATGTCCCTAATTCACTCTAAAAGGTTAACATTAATCTTTTGGCAATTCCAGTTTCCCCAATTATTCTTGCATAAAAGTCTGAATCTGCAGCTATTAAAAGCATGACACAATTTATAGTGGACCTTGCTGGCATTTTTTAAAATGGAAGCAATATTTTCCTGAATTTTATTTCATTTTTCCCTGATGAAAAAACATCTGAATTCCTTCATGTGATTAAGAAATTTGTGCCTGCCTTCACAAACTTAAACATAGATGTATTTTATTGAAAAGCATATAATATGCTTTGTTTGGCTGGAGGGAACTATCATAAGAAGGAGGAAAATGTCTTGAAAATGTTTCCAAAACCAACTGATTTTGAGACATAATAAATGTATATTTCACCCCTGGTTTGTAACTGGAATGTTCCTATGTATTAAGCATTTGTTCAGATGTAAACATCTGTCTGCCATTTTAGATATTTCCACTTGGCTCTGAAACTGAAAAGAATATTTAGGAGAAAATGACAGCAAGTGAAGGAACAAATCTCTGCATGTTTTCCAATATTTTCTCCCTGAATGTATGCCATGAGAGAAAGGCAAACTAAAATGAAATGCTGACATATCCAATATTAGCAGTTTATTCCTGAGCTGCTTTCTGCTTTTCTGTGTTATACAGTTTTCACTCTACTTAGGTAAACCACAATGCTTCAAATGTGTAAGCGAGGAAAACGATTACTCCTTGACAATCCAAGAAAATGCACTTGCACTTGTGGTTTCATTCAGTCCACAAATAACAAGCATTTTCCTCCAAGTAGATAATGTCTTTCAGTTAGCACTAAATAGGAATTCTCAGGAGTAGTAGCAATACTCTATCAATCATGAAATTATGCAAAGAGCAAACCAAAACAGATACTAAGAGTAGTACTAAGAATGAAGTTTTAAATGAAACTTCAAGTCCTTGGATTTTTATTTCACAATTAACTGTTCTGAAGTTTTTATTTGGATTTTCCTTTTAAATCAGCACTGAAATCAACACAATTTCTGAAAGCTTGTCACAGAAAGTTGTTTTGAGGAAAATGACCTGCTCAGCTCGGCTTAAACACCTAATGATTCTTTTGAAGGAAGAAATAAAGGTAAGGACAAGCAGAATATATGTCAAAAGTACACTGGATTTTCATTTTTCTGAACTCCTACTTATCCATTATGGAACAGGGATGACACCTAACTAATAATTTGACACAATTTGAGTTTTTAATATTCAATATGTGCTATTATTTATAAGGCCCAATGAAGCAGTTTGGCTTAAAATTAACAGGTTCTTGCTGGACTCAGAAAATAGGCATCAAAGAAATACAGATAATTAACATACATTGAATAACGAAGGTTTCTTGTGGGGTGATTTTTGTTCAGGACTTTTTTTTAAGACCAGTAAAAAATTTTCTTTGAAAAGTAAATATATCTCTCTTGTAAATTTCACCTATGGGCTTCTGATGGGAGAAGCTGCTATAAGAGGCTGTTAGTGATATGAACAACTGGCTAAAATAATATTCTCCATCTGTTGGTAGAGTTTTTCCTCATTACACCTCCTATGTGAAAAATGTCTGTCTTTATAGATTGCTTACAGCAGTGATGGCTGGTTCTAGTTGAAAATTCATCAGTAATTGAAGAGAACATACTACTGAGAACTAAAGATTGTCTGAAACACTGCATTTTCTGACTAGTAAATAATTACATTCCATCTGCAGTGTAAATACCATTGCATATGAGCATTTTATCATTACAGGAATGGTCATTCATATGCAAAAATCACTGTTTTCCTTCTACCTACGGGTGATAAAGCTTAATGATGATACAGCTGAAAGAATCAAACTAACATCCAGGTGTCAGCACCCTAAGAACTATGCACTCACTTGAGGAGGATATATGCCTTAGGTCAAGGAATGGATGATTGAAATAGAGAAAACAAATACCCAGCTGAGCTGTTGGCTTTCCTCAATTGCACAGCAGGTCAGTGTCACTTGAGAACAGAGGTGTCTTGACACTGGCAAATTGTACACTCTGCCAGTTCTATTTAGCTCATCTTTCTTAATCAGAGATTTAGTTATTTAGACCTCCAGCTGTTTTTCACACTTCTCCCAAATGCAGTCAAGCTGGAAAGCTGACCTCATAACAGCTAATTATTTTTAGTTGGCATTAGGAAGCATAAAGACATGCATCATAATTCTTTTCTTCACATTTCTTCCTACAATATCCATTATTTACTAACCTGAAGAAAACCAGCAAACTGTTTTATTTAGTATGAGCATTATATGAGGGTATATATGCTATATTATGCATTTGGGTTTTGTGTAAAATGAGGGGGTAAAATAGAAAGAAAACAGATACATTACTGACCTTACTTTGGCTATAATGTGTATTTATTCCCTTTACCATTTTTACTGACAAGCTACTGTTTCCCAAAAGGTTTGATCAGGCTTTTAATTAACTTGAGCTGAAGGTGATGTGACCTCTTATCAAGTTTAATTTTGTTTCTTCTGGCAAGTATAATAATGAATGTATTCAAATGAGATTCACAGATTCAACAAACTCAAGCAAGTTAGCAACTAATAATGAAGATTGTCAATAGATGTGAAAATCGTTTCAAAAAAAAGAAACAGTTTTTAGTCTTAAAATTAATCTGGATTTGTAAGCAGAAATTACTGAGGTGAATTCCCATCATGTAGATATATGGCAGTAATCTGTCCAAATTACAAAGTCTCCAGTTAATACCGGCTAAGTCTATATATTTATATATATATATAGATAGCCTACTAAATAATAGAGTGATGCCTCATGATGTTATTTCACTCATTTTTTATCCAAGTGCTGCCTGCTTGTGTCCTTTTATTTTCTTTTAAGACTTAAATTAGGTATGCATTTTTAAAATGCAGATGAGAAACTTTAATCTGCAAGGCAGCAAGTCATAGGCAGAAGAAGAATAATGAGAAATTCTCTTCTACTAGAGGTTTTAGAACTGTTGTCACTGCAAGTACCTGACAGCTAAAGGAAGTGCCTGCTTCCCAGGCTATGAAGGCTATACCATTTGCTGATGTATTTAATTGTGTCAATTATTTTTATGGTGCTTATTATAATTTGCTCCACAATAGCACCTAGCCATATCCTGCAATATGAAGTTTCTATGATTATAAACACTGTATAATGAATGTCAATTTATACATTAACAAGTTTAAAATCTAGATGGATGTTATTTCCAAATGAGATAGAAGGACTAAAATAGTATTTTCATGAGTGATGAAGATTGACTTCTTCAGGATCACAAATGAAGCCTGCAACAATTACAGGAAAAGACCTTTGAAATTATACAGGAAATGATGAATTCTGAAGTATGACATTATTCTTCCTATTCTAAACTCTGTTTAACAAGCCCCTAAGTTGTTTCAGGCAGGAAGAATGTTTTTAAAAGTTTATATACAATTAAGTGGTTGATATTTCACAGCTGATGCCAATGTTGCCACAATGACTTCCTTGAAGAATGCTACTTTAAATGTGATATAAGACATGAATGAATTTAAAGAAAAAATATATTAAAAATATGGACATTTTGCAGATTCTTTCAAAACGTCTTTTTTTTTTTTTTTTTCTCTGAAGGATTTTCACTTGTACTGACTTCCGTGGACAAAAGGTTTTCCCAGGAAAAGTATTTCAAAGAAGTGGTGTATTTTCAAAGTAATTTTCTATCTGTGTGAAATTTTACAGGTTTGGCAGGAAAGCTTCATGTTTTTTTTGTTTGAGAAGGTGGAGTTAGTTTGGCTTGGTATTCCTCAAAATTAATTTGGAGAGTTCTCTTCAGTTAAACTCTTACTGGATTTTTTCAAGTAAAATTACACGCTAGAAGCACAATTTTATTCAGCTCATTTTGTCTTTTTTCATTTTTCCTCACTTATTTGTCTCTCCTTTTGTTAGAAATAACCTTACTATAGTACCTGGAGAATCAGCATCTTAAGTGCTATATGTCGTTTCCAGTCTTTTGGAAGGCTACCCTTTAATTAGCACTCTAGAGAATTGTGAAACTATATTCTGCAGCTATTGAGGGGTGAAAGCAGGACTGTGATTTGGCTACCGTGTCAGTGTCTGTTCTACAGATTTTATTGCTGGGTACCTGTGCTGGGTTCAGCTGTAGTGGTTATTTTACTCCGTCTTAGTAACTGGTGCAGTGCTGTGTTTTCGACTTTGGTCTGAGAGCAGTGCTGATAACACACCAATATTTTTGGTTGCTGCTAAATAATGTTTACTCTGATCAAGCACTTTTTCAATCTCATGGTCTGCCAGTGAGGATGGGTATAAGAAGCTGGGTGGAAGCAGAGAAAGGACAGCTGACCTAAACTAGCCAAAGGGGTGTTCCGTACCACAGCACATCATGCCCAGCATATAAACTGGGAAGAGTTATCCGAAAGGCCCAGGCTGCTGCTTGGGTTGGGCTGGGTATCAGCTAGTGGGTGGTGATAAATTGTATTGTGCATCCCTTGTGTTTTATAGTTTTCCTTTTCCCCTTTTAGTTTTATATTCTTTTCCCTTGTTATTTCCCTTTTCATTATTATTACTGGTGCTAGTGGTAGCAGTAGTAGTTTTGTATGGTACCTTAATTATTGGACTGTTCTTATCTCAACCTGTGGAATTTACATTCTTTTTATTCTCTTCCCCATCCCTCTGGGAGCAGGGGGGCAAAGAGAGGGAGAGTGAGCAAGCAGCTGCATGGTTTTTAATTACCAGCTTGGCTTAAACCATACAGTTCCTTTCAATACTTGTGTTCTTGTGGCTGCGTGTTATAACTTGCAACTGACTGCTTTTTCCTGAATACCTTCCTTAATGGGAAATTTCTCAGGTGATAGAAAACCTTAAGAGAATTGCTTAAGTGTATCAGCAGATGGTGGCAAGAAGCTGCTTCTTCCAGTCTTCCCCCACCCCACCCTGCCCCACTTTGATTTATGTGTTAATTAAAGTAGGGATGTTAGATGAGGGTCTGTCTGTGAGATCAAAATTAGTTCAATTAAGTGAGGCTTCTTTTTCATCAAGCTAAGCAGATGTTACCATAGAAAAAGAAAAAGAATGGTATGTTCACTTCTTCAAGATTTCTGCTACATTTGGGGTTTGAGTCTTCATAACTGCTGGTAGTGTGGCTACCTTGGCATGGGCCACAAACTGACTGTTCACAAACTGAAAAACGTCATAGCTCAAGAGGGATTTCCATGGCATGAGTGATACTGAAACAGAGGTGTAGAGTAAGCAGGGCTAAAAAGACCTTAGAATCATAGAAACATGGAATAATTTCAGTTGGAGAAGACCCTTGAGATCATTCAATCCATTCAAATAATCCAGCACTGAGAAGTCCACCACTAAGCCATGTCCTAAGTGCCACATCTACACATCTTCCCTGGGCAGCCTGTTCCAATGCTTGACAACCCTTTCAGGGAAGAATTTTTTCCTTATATTCATCCTAAACTTCCACTGATGCAACATGAGACTGTTACCTCTCATCCTATCACTTGTTACAGACTTTATTGCAGAGACAAAGTGCAAATAGAATTCTTCCTGTCTTAAAGTAATTTCAGAGTACAAGAACATGGAAAATATTCTTTCATTTAATGGAGTTACTTTGCTTGTGTCATGTCTTACTTTGCTTGCTAAAATAGTATGTTGCTGAATGTTGTAACACTAAGTATTTAAAATGTATTTTTATTTGTTATTTGTAAGCTGACTTTCTTTCTGAAGTGGAACAGAAGTGGTATCTATTGATACCTTTAATTAAACATTCAAGAACATGTTGGGTATAAATCTTGCCAACCCATAACAAAGTTCTATGCTGCTTCACAGAAAATGAAAGGGAAGTGAAAGTACACTCAGAGGAAAAAATAACTTTGTTCATAGGATAATGTGCATGGGGAAGAAATGAAAGTTCAAGATTCATGCTAGTTGTAACCTTTTTCCAGTGAAGAAAATTTTATTACCTCTAAAAATCAACATGATACAAATTCTCAAGTACTGATTTTTTTTGCCTAGATTTTGTTAAGTCCCTAAAACAGTTTAAAGCAACCTTTACAAAAATAAATGAAACCAGGACACTATTATATGAATATACTTCTGCACCATACCACTTGATACCATTGAAAAAGCAGCTATTTGAACAAAAGTACACTTCCTAAAGCACTGATTGGCATAAAACACATCTTACAAGTCAAAGCATAAATGTGACCATAACAATGTAAAAAAAAAGAGTCCTGGTATTTACTCTTTGATTCCAGTAAGCTTGGGGTTTTTTTCTACATTATTCTTATTTCAAAGGTTTTTCAGTAAATTTTCATACCAGCATAAGATATTTGAATGCCATCCATTTATTCTGGAAATTAGTGCATGATTATGTCAGTACTCACTAGGAGAACTCACTCACTAGGGTCTTGATGATATTATGGACCATTAACACATGCATGACTTGCTTCCAATACTTAACTGCTTTGGATAGTAGGTGATAAGTTGCTCAGTTTCATTTCTGGAAAACTCCATGTCTGCAACAAGTCTTGCCATTACTTGTGGAGCTGCAGTAACTCCAGTAGTGGATAGTATTCTGTCAGTGCTGAATACTTAGTAGCTGAAGGAGTATTAATAATTTGTAGTCAGGATCTTTTGCAATTACATTTCAGAACTTTTGTTCATTCCACTAGAAATGTTCAGAATCAAGAGACTCAGGGAACAGCTTAGAACCTCACTGAAAATCTTGGGGGTTTCCTCCCTCTGTGGTAGAACCATTATTTCCATATACAGGTAGCATATGCCCCAAATGCCATGGAATAATTCTATGAAATAATTCCCCTTCCCACCATCTTTCTCTACTCTGAGTCCTTAGGTTGTTTGTCTATCCATGGTATGCCTGGTTGTCCTGCACCAAAGTAGGATTGCACTGCTCCCTAGCTCTGGGGAACCAGCAAGTAAAGATGTGTAAGCCAAATTGTAAACACAGGTGAGAAATAGATTAGCATAGTGCAAACAAGGCTTCAGCAGCTGATTAGTGCAAACTGGCCAACAGTCCCCTTTTAGCACGCATTGATCAGGTTAGAATTCCAACTAGAAAACAAACCAAATCAGTACCTGTGAATACAGACAAAAAAAAAAAAAAAAAAAAGAAAATCCTTCTAATATGTAATCACGGCAGAAAACGGGTATCTTTAAAGTGTTCAACAGTGTATTTTATAATGGCATTTTTTAGCTACTGTGGCTTTTGGATTAGCAATTGGTTTCAAATTTCTGGCTTTATAAATGAACTTGAAAAATGATTAGTGAAACTAGAGCAATGGAAAATTTATTTTACTCTTTTTTTTAGAGTTAAAAAGAACCTAATGAACTCAACATGCCAAAACATTTGGATTCCAGTGCTGCTATATTAAATCAGGTAAACGCATCTAGTTTACAGTTAATTATAGGGAAAATAAAAAATATAATGAATCTGTGAAATCATAAAAGGAAGGAATTAATTTCCAGTAGCTTTAGACAGTCACCTAAACTTTTTAAACAAATGGGAGCAAATCTGATGCCTCACAACAGAAATGTTTGTCTACCTTTTTTTCTCAGTTAACTTAAAATATTCAAAGGCTCTACTGAGAGTTGAAAGGGAAGGGTGAGAGCCCTACAAAAGACGATTCAGAATTTATGTGTGGCAGTGCTCTCTAGAGGTCCTTTTTTAACTCCATTGGCTATGAAGGGCGTCCAGGGAAAGCTGATTTAAACATCTAAGGGGCCTCCGATTACATGAGAAGAGGAAAAAAAGAGGTGGAAGAAATTTGGGATGTGATAATTACATGGGTTATTTTTCTGAAGAATCTGTAAGTTGTACTTATTTTTTTCTCATGTGAATACACTGCAAAATTAAAAGAAATGGCATCAAAAATGAAGGCAGTGTTTCAGCAGAACTGAGGTGAAATAATGGGCTCTTTTCTTTTTCTAAAAATTGTAAAGAAAGATTTTCCTTTCAATTCCATTCTTCCTCAGATTTATGAAAAAGATAATTATTTCAGATGCCATTCTGATGTTATTAAAGACTTCATGTGTTGTGCATGCAGTATTTTGGGTTTTTTTGCTACAAGTAAATCACACTCTGTAAGCTGCATACTTCTGTGCTCTTCTTTGTGCCTGTAGTGGCTTGCAATGTGACTTCTTGCTGTTTTCAGCCAAGAAAAGGTGAATTATGTCACTTTTAGGACACACATTTGCATTCTGAGCTAATTTTCTAGAAGTCAAATAGGTCAAATGATAATTTTGTCCTGGTGTTTAGGAATTGGTGTCACATGCTTGAAATGGCTGGCAGGTGAGCACATGGAATGAAAATTACGACAGGCTTGTCAAACAGTACAACTGAAATGAAACATTAATAAGCCTATCTTTAGTCAGTAAGGGCACCTGAATCAACTAATCCCATTCTATAGGTGCCAAAACCTGACTGGTAACTATCTCTACTTATATAAATTTTACTGCAGTGATGTTTTTGTTGTGCTAATCTAAGGGTTTTAGAATAAGAATTTTAGGTAGGAAGTGCCTGCAGATTTTCAACCGATGATAATGTACAACTTCCTCTTGTAAGTAATAGTGGAGCTGACAAGGAGAGGTGCCGTACTTGACCATGCGATGATCAACAGGAAGGGGCTGGTTTGGATTGTGGTCATGAGATTGTGGAATTCAAGATCCTCAGGGCAGTAAGAAGGGTGTGCAGCAAGTTCACTACCCTGGACTTCAAGAGAGCAGAATTTGGCCTTTACAGGAACCTGCTCAGAAAGGTTCCATGGGATAAAGCCCTAGAGGAGAGGATACACAAACTGCTGGTTTATATTCAAGGATCACCTGCTCCAAGCTCAGGGTCGTTGCATCCTGAGAAGAAGGAAATGGGGCAGGAATGCCAGGAGGTCTCCATGGATGGATAAGGAGCTGTTGAAAGAAACTTAAAAAGAAAAAAGAAGCTTACAGAAGGTGGAAGCGAGAATGGGAAGAATACAGGGACATCGTCAGGGAAGCTAGAGATCAGGTCAGAAAGCTAAGGCCCAGTAAGAATTGAGTCTGGCCGGGCATGCCAAGGGTAATGGAGAAGGGCTTATTAGGTATGCTGCCGCCAAAAGAAAGTCTTGAGATACTGCGAGTCCTCTCTGGAAGCTATCAGGAGAGCTGACTACCCTGGATTTGAAGAAGGCTGAGGTTCTCAATGACTTCTTTGCCTCAGTCTTCACTGGCAAATACTCTGACCACACCTCCCAAGTCTTGGAAAGCAGACGCAGGGACTGTGATAATTAAGACCCTGGGCCCACTATAGGAGAGGATATGGTTCGAGACCATCTTAAAAACCTGAACATGCACAAGTCCATGGGACCTGATGAAATCCATCTACGGGTCCTGAAGGAGCTGGCAAATGAAGTTGCTAAGCCACTGTCCATCATATTTGAAAAATCATGGCAGTCAGGTGAAGTTCCCGATGACTGGAAAAGGGAAATATAACCCCCATTTTCAAGAAGGGGAAAATGAATGAGCTGGGGAACTACAGAGCAGTCAGCCTCACCTCTGCCTGGCAAAATCTTGGAGCAGATTCTCCTAGAAAGCCTGTTAAGGCACATGACAAACAAGGTAGTTGGTGATAGCCAGCATGGCTTCACTAAGGGGAAATCCTGCCTGACCAATCTGGTGGCCTTCTATGATGGGTCTACAGTACTGATGGATAGAGGCAAAGCATTTGACACCATCTACCTGTAGGTGTGCAAAGCGTTCAAAACTGTTCCTCATTAACATCCTTGTCTCTAAACTGGGGAGACATAAATTTGACGTATTGACCACCCACTGGATAAGGAATTGACTGAATGGCTGCACACAGGGATTTGCAGTCAATGGCTCAATGTCCAGCTGGAGATGGGTAACAAGTGATGTCCCTCAGGGGTCAGGGTTGGAACCAGACCTGTTCAGCATCTTTGTCAGGACCATGGACAGTGGCAATGAGGCACTCTCAGCAAGTTTGCAGACAGCATTATGCTGTGTGGTGCACTTGATACACTGGAGGGAAGGGAAGCCATCCAGAGGGTCCTTAACACTCTTGAGAGGTGGGCCAATGGCAACCTTATGAAGTTCAACAACAAGATCTTGGGTCTGGCAATCCCAGGCACAGCTACAGGTTGGGCAGAGAAGAGATTCAGAGTAGCCCTGCGGAGAAGGACTTGGGGGTATTTGTCAATGCGAAACTGCACATCAGCCAGCTTCAGTGTGTGCTCGCAGCCCAGAAACCAACTGTGTGCTGGTCTGCATCAAAAGAAGCATGACCAGCAGGTCAAAGGAGGTGCTTCTGCCTCTGCTCTCATGAGACCTCACTTGGAGTACTGTGTGCAGTTCTGGTGTCCTCAACTTAAGGACATGGAGCTGTTGGAACAACTCCAGAGGAAGGCCACGAGGATGATGAGGGGACTGGAGCACCTCCCATATGAAGACAGGCTGAGAAAGTTGGGGCTGTTCATCCTGGAGAAGAGAAGACCTCATAGCAGCCTTCCAGTATCTGAAGGGGGCCTACAAGGATGCTGGAGAGGTACTCTTCATCACGAACTGTAGCAACAGGACAAGGGGTAAAGGGTTCAAACTGAAACAGGGGAATTTCAGGTTATATATAAGAAAGAAGTTCTTTACTGTGAGGTCGATGGGGTCCTGGAATGGGTTGCCAAAGGAAGCTGTGAATGCTCCATACCTGGCCGTGTTCAAGGCCAGGCTGGACAGACCCTTGGGTGACATGGTCTAGTGTGAGGCATCCCTGCCCATGGCAGGGGGCTTTGAACTACATGATTTTAAGATTCTTTCCACCCCTAACCATTCTATGATTCTATGATTCTACTGTGACATCAGCCTGTCGTGGTTTAAGCTGTAAATCAGCCACGCAGTTTGTTCATTCACTTCCCCCTCCTAAAAGAACCGTCGTGGTTT
>JAOEHX010063185.1:0-10236 GCA_025448015.1 Bolborhynchus lineola | reverse complement strand
TGGCTGTAGTAAATATCTGCAGATTGAAGGAAAGCTGAAAATGCTTGCTGAAAGGGTCGTCCATATAGTCCTCAACTGCAGAAGAGCCACAAAATATGCTTTCTGTATTGATGAAAATTATGAAATTGCCTTTGTAGCTATTCTTTCACTCTTTAAAGAATAACGTCAGAGTATCGAGTAAAACATTCCAGATATTTATGATAGTCCCACATTTATCACCATCAAAACTCTGCATCGCTTTATCATGTTGTTTTTAGGGCTGTTTACTTTGTATGAGGACAAACACACTCAAGTCTTGCTTTGGTTGCTTTTGAAGTTCACGTCTTCACAACTGTGGTAGCTGCTTGCATATCGTTCAGGATAATCAGTGAAGTCTAAATAAGTACTTCATGCTTTTAATCCAAGCATTAAAATATTTTCCAACTTTGTCATAAGCCAGGAGCTTCAACCATTCCATATTTGGCGGCTAAAACCATTCTGTTAGCTCTCCTACAATGCAGTTGTGCATTCTCAACTACAGAATAAATGAATAAATAAATAAACCTAACAAAAAAAAAACCCAAACCAACCAAACAAACAAAAAACACAAAACAACCCAGAAGAAAAACCTAAGTATTCCTTTTGAAGGTAATGTGCCCCTGGTTTCCATGCCTCATTTTCATATTTAGGGTTCAAGGAGTTTGATCTTTAAAAAGTTATGCAAAATCTCTTATTGCTCTAGCAGAAATCATAGAATAGCTGGGGTTGGAAAGGACCTTAAGATCATCTAGTTCCAACCCCCCTGCCATGGGCAGGGACACCTCCCACTAAACCACTGCACCCGAGGCTTTGTCCAACCCAGCCTTGAACACTGTCAGGGATGGAGCATTCATAACTTCCTTGGGCAACCCATTCCAGTGCCTCACCACCCTTACAGTAAAGAACTTCTTCCTTATATCCAATCTAAGCTTCCCCTGTTAAAGTTTTAACCCACTGCCCCTTGTCCTCTCACTACAGTCCCTAATGAGGAGTCCCCCTCCCCAGCATCCTTATAGGCCCCCTTCAGATACTGGTAGGCTACTATGAGGTCTCAACACAGCCTTCTCTTCTCCAGGCTGAACTGCCTCAATATTCTCAGCCTGTCTATTTGATTATTGTATTTCCCGTGTTTAAAGATTGTGAGATGAATGATTTTTATTATTCCTACTCTTAGGAAATTAGTTTTTCTGTCCAAGATCTTCATAGTATTACATACATAGTATTTTACAATGAATGCTCTAAAGAGATTTTGTTTTGCAGATGTTGCTAAATTTGCATAAGAAGAGTTGGATGGAAGGTTTGACACTTCAAGACTACAGCGAACATTGCAAACTCAATGAAACAGTAGTGAAGGAGATGTTAGAATTAGCAAAGAATTATAACAAGGTACTCGTATCCCATAATGAAAGTATAACTGTAGCTGTGTTTATGAAGTGAAGAAATTCATTACTTAGTATCAGAAGTAAGAAGTTGATTATCACAAGCTTTGTTCAGAATGAGTTATGAAAGGACTAGACCATATGAACAAAAAATCTGTAGCAGGAACTCTTTTGGACCTTGGTGGGGTTTTGATTTTTGTAATCTGTTTTCAGCAATGAGTTTCTTGGGATTTGGTTAAATTAGGCACAAGTGTGGCTTTAACGGCCTTGTGTAGACAGTGTTTCTTATTGATCAACTATGTGTAGTTTCTGTGTGAAGTTGCCCATTAGCTCTTCAGCCTTTGCTGTCTGACTTTTTGCACTGAACTAGCAAAGAACTTAATTACATGTTTTGCTTTGAAATGGGAGTCATTACATCAATTTTGTGGTTTTATTTAGTGAAGAGAATATAAGGTCATTGTAGATGAAAATAAACAGTTGGTTGTGTTCTTCATTCACCCAGTCAAGGACTACTTGACCAGTATAGCAGAATAAAGGTTATTTGCCTGTATCCATCCAGTAGATAGATACTAAGTATTTATAACACATTCTAGACCTCAGTTCAAAGTTCTTTTTAGACAACAAGATTATTATTGGTGTACGAAAGAGGAATCAGAGTTGTCTGTACTGTTTTAATACTGGCAGTCACATTTAGAAATTTTTTTAATAAATAGTAGGTCTCAGCAAGCACTCTGAGCCTGTGCTATTTTATTTTAATTTCCTGAAAGTCCTAAAAACCAAAATTCAATATTCCATTTACTAGATAAGTTAGTGCATTTACTTTATAAAGACACTGTGTTTGAAGGCAACAGAACATTATAAAAATGTATTAAAATAAGTGACTTTAAGCAGTATAAGGGTTTATTGAAATCAAGTCTCCAGTAAGTGAAACAATGTAGATAATGTCATTTAGGTTATGCTTTTCTAGTTATGTCTTTAACTATTGATACTGCTCATTTATGATTTTTCTTAAAAACGGGTTTGTGAATATCTGACAATAAAACCATTCATGAGTATTTGTCTTGATCTTTTGCACTAGCACTTAGTAATTAAAACCACGGCTGCTGAAAAGCTGAAGTACCTTTCCTTTTGACTTTCTGAAATGTGTTGTTGTTTGATTTTTTTTTTCTTTTTTTTTTTTTTTTTTATGAGAACTATATTTTGAGAATCTTGTGGCTTGGGGAAAAAGTAAATGAAATCTGAAACACTGACCTTTCCTGTGTTTCTTTCACAGGCTGTTGAAGAAGAAGATAAGATGACACCTGAACAGCTGGCAATAAAAAATGTTGGCAAGCAGGTGAGGTGTGATGAATTAGAGTGAGGTGGAATGATATGCTTCGTTCATTCTAAATATTAATTTTTTTACATGTGCGTAGGTGATTTTAATTCTATGTGCAAGATATTCTCAGTGCTCCAAATAATTTCTTTTTGTCAAAGGCAGTTGTGTAGAGAGCAAGGCTTTTGACAGAATATCGGCAGACTATCTGCAAGTTATGTTCTGCATGTGCTTGTATTACATGCTGAGGTGCAGTGATGAAATTTGGTAGTTTTTCTTTTTGCCTTTTTTTTTTTTTCCCCCTCCACTTTTTTCCAAGAAGAGGCATAAAGATATCCAAGTCTCTGTCAGAGAGACCAAAGGTATGGAGACTTAAAAAATAGTTGTAATTTGAGAAAGGGTGGGAGTGTTGTTCATGCATTATGATGGCTAGGGAACCAGCTTATCCCTATCTTTAGTTCATGAACACACTGTCAGTGTTCAGCTCCAATACGTACGTATGCAAGTAAGCTGCATTTCCTTATATTGCTGTTGAAGGAAAAACGTTTAGGACCATAGCTGGAACTGAAAATACCCACTCAATTTATTCTGTCCCTTTGCAGTGTTTGGGAATATAATGTCCTTGTAGAAAACTTGACAGAAAACTATTTCTCTGTTTGTTTTGAACATAGAGGTTGTGGAAATTTGCTTTAGTGGGCCAAGAGTAGAGCAAAACAAGTTTGTAAGAGGTGTTCAAATTCGAGAAGGGCAATAGAAACAAGAAATGGCTTTAAAAATATGCAATGTGTCCTTAAAGAACCAATATTTATTGTATTGCTAGTAGCACTAGAATTTAAAGGATTCTGGATTGTTCTTATGTGTCAGCTTCTAGCAGCAATGTCATAACACATCTGCACTATTGTGCAGTCACTTGAGTATTTCTGTATCATTCAGAACAATAGAGTTTTTGCCCACCTACACATACATAAATACATGTATAAAATAAAACATTTAGGAGGAGTTGTATTTTAAGGGTTATGATGTCATCTCAAACAGAACTTGAGCTCCACTAGTACTTTAAATCATTATGCATAGGTGAAAAAAAAAGAAAAAATATTTCCATAGAGTTCATTAAAAAGATTTTTTTTTCCTGATAAAATTAAGTCTTTAAATTACAAAATTGTTCAGTTAAGTGATTCCATTTGGGGATTTTATGCAGCTTGTATAAAAAGCTTTGCAAACAAACAGCTACTTCACAATAGGGATATTATGTTATTAAGCTGCATAATTTGCTAGGAACATAGAGATTATTGGAGAACTGTATGATCTTTGAAAATCAGTTGTTCAAGAAAGACAGCTTACACAGATTTTCTAGTGCACTTTTATGTGAATAAATAGGTTCATTAGATTTTGACAGTAATTCTTTTTTTAAAACTTCAAATTCCCACATGATTGTCTTCTATATTTTAATTTTTATGCACACAAGAATGCTACAATAATACTTCAGTAAAGTTTAAAGATGTGAAGTTTAACATGCCTGACAGTTTTGCAGTATTTGGAGTTTAATTTCTTAATCTGAATTCTGAAACTGAAGAAGTGCATGAGCATGGTTTTCGAACAGAAATAATCTTATTGTTCTATGCAGATGCCCACAAATGCCCACATCAATTGAGTAATAGTGTGTGGGGATGTGTATTTTCAGAGCACTGCTCAGGCTTAACATTCAGGTTTTTGGAACATTTGAGCATAGCATTGTGTTTTTTTTTAATAATTTTTATGGGTATAAATATGCCAATTTTCTTGCAGTCAACTATTCAAAGACTGTGTTAGGTCATGCTAGAATCTTTACAGGATTAGAACATACATTTGTACAACGGTCTCAAAACAAATTGCAGTGTTCCAGAACTGAGATTAAAATATTTGCCTTAGTGAGAAGTATAGTAAATTGTACATATTGTGTGTTGTCCTAAAAAATCACAGCTGTTATAGTTACTCCTCAGATGCTGGGTAAGAATTTACTTCCTAAACCTATTCTCAACTTACTATGGACTAATAAAACCTTACTCATGGAAATTCAGTCATTTGCTAGGTCTTGTTTGAATGGAACATTTTAGGAGCTTTGCTGGCCTGTGTTCCTTAACTCACAGTCATCTTAAATAGACCTAAAGTAAATGAAGTCCTTCAGAGATGTCTTTCAGTCATTTCTCTCATGGCATCCTTTGTATTTCAGGACCCCAAACGTCATTTAGAAGAGCATGTGGATGTGCTGATGACCTCAAACATTGTCCAATGTTTAGCTGCTATGTTGGATACAGTTGTATTTAAATAACCAATTTACTGTTTGTGATGCTTTCTGTGTATATTTGTTTATTGTTTCTAATACTTACAAAACAGAGACTGGTGAGGCTATATTTGATGGAACAGACATCTGACTTCATTTGCAATGTAAGTGCAGCACTATAACACCTTTCAGTCTCTACTTGTGCAGTTGCTTCAGTTTCTTCTGTTTCTTTATGTCAGGATCGTTACAGATTTCCAAAGTATTCAAGAACACAGCGTGGGCAAAAATGTATTACATTTTTCATTTAATATTTTGGGGAAAAATCAGTAGTACATATATATTTTGATTGTTGCAACATAATAAAAATACATTTGCAAACCTGTCTTTAAGTTCTGGAAGGTCTTTTTTGAAGAAAGGACGGTGGGAATTAACAGTGTAGGAGAAATGTTGGTAAAGGTTTATTTCTACCCACTGTAAAACTACTGAGATATGAATTGCTAGGACAGCAAAAATCCTCTAATGAAATTTGGTTCCCATTGATTACCAGATAGTCACATAGAGATTAAAATAAATCATAAAATCAAAATTGTCGTAGCGCTGAATTCAGAGGATGTGCAAAACCCAAAATGCTGAAAATTTCCCTGCCAGCTCCCTTTCAATATTATTCAAGCCCTCATATTCGCAGGAGACAATTGACCTTAAGAAAATGAATTCAGTTATGCTGATAACTGAATCACACAACTTTCACAAACGGTGTCATAAATAGCAGTATTCTGAGAATAAACATTAAAGTGATAGAAGCTGTTCTAGATTATATGAACCCTCCCTCCTGTGAAAGAGAACGTACACAAGATGTCCATATATGAAAATATATGGAAAGAGTCCCAACTGGAACACAACATTTAAAACCATTTCCACTGACTAGAGGGAAAACTTGCAAGAAGGCATGTGGGTTGGCTGCTTCATTTTAGGCAGGCAAAGCCAAAAACCTGGGCTTGGGAGTGATTTCTGATTTTAGGCAAGGGACCTGGTTGGGTTTTTTTGTGTAAGTATTGAGTGGTACTGAGGTTGATTTGATTGTTTTGTCTGGGCATAAGTGTTCTCTTTCTGTGTCACAATATTTTGCCTACTGGTTTGTTGGGTATTTTTTAAAACGGCAACAATTGTGGCAGGCAAATATTTTAAAACTAGACCCATCTTTTAGTGTTGAAGATTTTTTTGTTTGTTTGTTTTCAATTTATTTCTTACTTGCATTGTAAAGAAATAACCCATACAACCGTCTTATTTTCCATTTTGTGCCCAGTAATTTTCTATTTACTTCCTCATTCCCATTGAAAGGTTTTTCTTTTGTTTGGAATTTCTTATTTAGGCTTTTTAATTTACTATTTTAGAATAACACTCTCTCAAAGTATATTTAGCATGCACTAACTGCTGAGGGGAACATGCAGATTTTTGCAGCTGCCCTCCTTATGGCCTTCCCTCTGCCCCCACAGTAGGCAGTAGAATATCAGGCTGGGAAAATGGAGACAAACCAAACCACATTTGCCAGCATACAGCCAAATGGAAGTGCTTTCTGGTGATGCGCTCTGAAAACCTGCGTATCATGGAGGACGCTGTATTTGGGCCTCGCCATTGTCCCATGTGTGGACCCCAGGGTGAGATGGGGCAGGAGATGATGGGGGACGTGCCCCAGGCTCATCTGCCCGTGGGGCTCTGCATCCCTGCCGTTCTCTGCTCCCACGCGCACGTGTAGCACCACGAGGAGACGCAGTTTGGCAGGTCGTGGGTAACATGGCACTGCAGAACAGGAGAGGAGCTATCGCAGTGCTGCAGTGTGTACATGCCTTAAAGGCCGGTGTAAGCAGGGAGACAAACAGCCAGTCTTGCATATTCTAAATTAATTTTGACAACTGTACATCTTGCAGAGGGTAGCTGAAAGGAGACTGCTGGAGATGCGTATCTCCTGTAGAATGAACTTGTGCTGTAGTACCCTGCTTTCGATCCACTCCTCAGTTTGAGTTGAAGGCGCAATTTTCCATTTACTAAGATGTTTCATGAATAATCAAAAGGCTGGGTTTTTGGGGGCATCTCTCCTCATTTTTGTCCAGTGCTTTGGGAGCAACACAGAGGATTTGGAAGAATGTGTGCATGCAGTAACCTGAAACACAGCAGTCGATACACCATCTTGGAAGAAGAAAGAGGTTTTCAAGCAGCCACCTTCTGAGCCTCCAGCCGCAACGGAGCAGACCTTCATTAGCAGCTTGACCCCTCGTCACCTGTCATCACGAAGGATGGGCATATTGTATTAGCAAACCTCTCTCCCTCTTTCTATGACGATTCTGTAACACCACCTGCCACGGCATTTCCCCCTATTATACCAGTTTAGGAGTTGTGCACTGAAGATTTTTGGCATATATTAGCACTTCCATGTGATTGGCAGTATACCACTGAATTCATTGCAGCTCTGCATCTATATGGGTGTAGCCCTGAAATTCGGGGCAGCGTTTCCTAGGGTTTATCTGCGTTTCAACCCATCTCCTGCCTGTAAAAGTCCATTAACTTTCCATAGGTTTCAAGCAGGGAAAGGGGAGGGTGAGCCCACTGGTGAAACAAGTGCTAGAGCCACCAGTTAGAACTGCTACTAATAAAACTATTTTCTTAGCACCAAAAGGAGAAGGTGTAGCATGGAAAGTTGCATGTGCTGTACCACCCAACTGTGAGTAAAACGGTGAACTGTTTGCTTTTGGCCTCATAAATTATTTTATTAGAATAATTTTCTTGCAGAGAGTGTATGGATGCTGGCTTCTGTGAAACACCAAATAGCCAACCTAGCTCACAGCTAAGTAATGGAAAAATAAATGGCTGTGGACTTTCAGAGTGTTGAAATACGTGTTGCCACAAGTCATGCTGATTCTGTTCTTCTCTGGGCGTGAGTCTGCAAAGTTTCGGCCTGGCTTGTACACTGGTCTTGGTTTGTTATGCAATGGTCCAGGCTCCTTTACCGGTGGAATTTGAAGCCGGCTGCTGATGTCACATGAAAAGAGATGTGGTCTCTAAAATACCTGAAGTCCAAACCGCTAAGGGGAGAATACCGGGGAAAATGGAACGGGAGAGCTCCTCCCTGGGCAAAGAAACGGGGCTTTTAAGAAGTCACAAGTGTGCCTAGAATGGAAACTGGGACTGGTGCGTGGCAGAGGGGGGATGGCGGGCGAGGCCCCTGAACTCCTCAGGCGCATCTTCACGTCTTGGAGGGTCCCGCTTCCAATTAACCTGGGGCTCAGACGAGCCCGCCGCCCGATCCCTCCCGCTGACGGGGTCCCGGGCGGGCGCAGCCAGGGCTCGGGTCCAGAGGTCGGCTCTTGCGGGGCTCCCCGGGCAGAGGGGGGCGGCGGCTGATGCTGCAGCACCGCTGTGGTTTGGGCTCCTCCGGTCCCGCCCTGGTCCCGCCGGCCGAGCAGCGGGAGAGGCGGCTCATGGATCGCCACAAACGGTGCTGCAGAACCAGCGCTCCCGCCCGGCAATGTCTGCGGGACTGAGTCACGGAGGGAGAGCAGGCAGCGAGGGGAGAGGAGCCGGGAGCCGGGTGGGTAGACGGATGCCTTCCACCCTGCTTTGCTGATAATCCCTGGCATTACGGCTCCCAGATAAAATATTCATTTACTAAAGAACCCGTAAACACAGCGGCAAATGCATTAGGGCACTTCGTTTGCGGGGCTTATGATTATTTCAGAACTTAAAAGAGATGATACGCGTCCGCTTTCAGCGATGCATTTTCTGCCGCGAAGCAGGCACGGGTGGGAAAGGGGGGCAGAGGTTGGCCCCGAAGGGGAGGCAGCTCACGGAGGTGAGCGGATGGCAGCGGCCCCGGCCAGGCACGGCGCTCCCCCCGCGCTCGTCCCCGAAGTCCCCGGCACACGTCCCCTCCCTAGCACACAAAGGCAGGGGACACCAGCGCACATTTGGGGAATCGCAGGGGTTTGGATTTATTTTCCAGCCGTAGTGAAAAAAAAAAAAACCTAAAAATCTGGAAAGGTCACATAATAATGAGCACTTACAGCAAACACATTCTTCCCTTCCCCCATCCTTCTATCTCACAATAAAATCATCTCCTTCAATTTGCCATGATCGTCGCGACCAGGAGCCAGGTGATTATCCTAATTAATGTCTATCTAATTAAATTACTGTCAGCGGTTAACCAATGGCAGAAGCCGTTTCATCCTCTCCACAAGCAGCAAGATCAAAAGTGAGTCTTTCCTGATTGCTGCATAGTGTCAATTGGCCAATCTCTTCTCCCAGGGAAGGGGAAAAAAAAAAAAAAAAAAAAAAAAAAAGTAAATCAAACGTTTGGGAAGCATTTGGTGGATGAAGTGCTGCTTTCTGCCTAGCGAGGGTCCCAGGATGTCTAGCTTCTGATACCAAGGAGCCCTTTCAGATCCAGGGACTGAAGGGTTATTACTGTGGTGCTAGAGCTATGCAGCTGGAGCATTGTCTTTCTCCCTCTATCATGCTCTCCAAGAAATTTCTCAATGTGAGCAGCAGTTACCCACATGCAGGCGGATCTGAGCTTGCCTTGCATGATCATCCCATTATCTCGACCACTGACAACCTGGAGAGAAGTTCACCTTTGAAAAAAATTACCAGGGGGATGACGAATCAGTCAGATACAGACAATTTTCCTGACTCCAAGGACACACCAGGGGACGTCCAGAGAAATAAACTCTCTCCCGTCTTGGACGGGGTCTCTGAGCTTCGTCACAGTTTCGATGGATCTGCTGCAGATCGCTATCTGCTCTCTCAGTCCAGCCAGCCCCAGTCTGCTGCCTCTGCTCCTAGTACCATGTTCCCTTACCCCAGCCAGCATGGACCTGCTCACCCAGCCTTCTCCATCGCCAGCCCTAGCCGCTACATGGCTCACCATCCTGTGATCACCAACGGAGCTTACAACAGCCTCCTGTCCAACTCTTCTCCACAAGGCTACCCCACGGCGGGCTACCCGTACCCCCAGCAGTATGGCCATTCCTACCAAGGGGCACCTTTCTACCAGTTCTCGTCCACCCAGCCGGGGCTGGTTCCCGGCAAGGCTCAGGTCTACCTGTGCAACAGGCCACTCTGGCTGAAATTTCACCGGCACCAGACGGAGATGATCATCACGAAGCAGGGGAGGTAAGCCACCGCGCGGACCCTCGCCTCACCGGGGGTCGGGGCTGAGCTGCCGGGCTCCGCCGGGGGAGCCGCCCGGAGCCTCCGCCGCCCCGAGGGAGCCG
>JAOEHX010063171.1:0-12095 GCA_025448015.1 Bolborhynchus lineola | reverse complement strand
CTCCAGGAGCAGAGGGAAGAAAAAGGGGGAAGTAAGTGAACAAACTGCATGGCTGATTTACAGCTTAAACCACGACAGTTCTCAAATCAGTATTAACAGAAAGTTAATAAGTGGCTTATGGGTTTTTTAACTAGAGCGAATGCAGCTATCAAAAAATGAAGGTTATGAAGATAACCAATAGGGGTTTTGATTAATTTTAAGCAAAAGCCATCCAGATTTTTTATCGATAAATAACCTCCAAGTGTCATCTTCCATACTCTACAACTCTTTACACAAACCATCTCTATTTTCAGTAAGCCTTTTTTAAGAATTGTATTGATAATTAAACTGCTCACAGGTCAGTGAAGTAGTAATAAATCTATTCATAAATATTTACCATTTTTGCTGTCTTTCTGTTTGAGACTGCAAAGAAAAAGCAGGACTTTCATCTTATCAGCAGGAAAATAAGAAATGCAGCTTGATTTTGGGGGCAAATATTTCACAGAGTCACAGAATGGTTTGGGTTGGAAGGGACCTTAAAGATCAAAAAAAGGGTGGTGATGCACTGGAATGGGTTGCCCAGGGAAGCTCTGAATGCTCCATCCCTGGCAGTGTTCAAGGCCAGGTTGAACAGAACCTTGGGTGATATGGTTTAGTGTGAGGTATCCCTGCACATGGCAGAGGTTTGCAACTAGATGATCATAAGGTCCTTTCCAACCCCAACTATTCTATGATCACTTGGTTCCACTCCCTTGCAACTGGCAGGGACACATTCACCTAGACCAGGTTGCTCAAGGCCATATCCCACCTGCCTTTGAACACTTCCAGGGATGGGGCAACCACAACTTCAATGGGCAAGTCTCAAAGAGAACTGTAAAGTAAAATATTACAACAGAAATATAGATAAACTAGCAAGCACTTGAAAAAGCTATTCACATAACAAATTCGTTCAATAAAAGTTTACCTATTGCACTACACAGTCAATAAATTGTATACTTCTGCTGATATTTTTGAAGGTATTTCCATAGCCCTTCTTTTGCTCTGAATTTCAGGACTAAGATATAAACTGAAGTACATGATATTGCATGACATATCCAGCACTTAGAGCTGCAATTTGTACTAACAGTTAAGCAATAGTTAAAGGGTTGTGCTTTTACTGTTGCACTTCAATGCTAATTGGTTTGGTTGAGTTTTTTTTGTTTGTTTTATCATAGAATCATAGAATAGTTAGGGTTGGAAAAGACCTTAAGATCAGGGTTTTGTTTTTTGTTTTTTTTTTTGTTATTTCTTTGGTTTTTTTTGACAGAAGACTTTCAAGACTCAAATAAAACAGGGAGAGGGGACATGACATGAACAGTTCCTAATTCCTATTTTAAAAGAGTTATCTTTTTGTTGTTTTGAGCAGTACTGCTAAGAGCTAACAACTGGTCACTGACTAGCTTGAGACAGCACATAATTTCAGAAGTCAGCATCTGAACCGCAACCATCCACTAGTCAAACATTCCACAGAAACACTAAAAATGCACAGCTGCAGAATACCCCAAAAGATCAAGCAATGGTGCTCAGGAAACACAAATTAGATACAGTTGCTTTGATAGTTCATGTGAGTATATATTTAAACTGTATTTTATATACTCACTTTTGAAATAAAAGCCAAAGCAACCCAGAAGTTAGATACTAAAAAATAAAACTTATGACTTATTATTGTCAACTTTTCTTACAATCAGAAAATGAATTTTTGTTTTGCATTACCTAGCTCATACACAGATTCAAATACTGACAGACAATTCAGACCAGAAAAGTACAAAACCAGTTCTGAAACACAATCTCCTGTTGTTATTAAATATATGACTAAAATAAATAACATATCCTACAATCTTGTAACTTGATAATTCATTACACTGGTGATAGGTCTGAAGACCCCTGCAGATCTGTGTATCTCTTCCCAAATAGCTGTGTAATAGACAAAATAGCTGTGTAACAGACATCAGACATTATGACAGTTTGCCAACCAAAAATTTACTGCTTGTACCAAGTTGGTGACATTAGTTAACAGGCAGCTCCACACCTAAAGCCCTTCAAACATTTATGAGTAAACTCCAGTAACAACATTCTGTAACATTATAGTAAATCCTGTAGATTTTTATCTTATTTAAACACAAGCATTCCAGCATTTGAGAACCAAAAGAAGCCGGAAGAAAACAATCCTTTTTTATTTTCTAAGCATTATAAGGGTGTTTTTCTGCAAAAGAAATAATGATTTCCAAGCATGACCCAGCATTTTCCTTGACTATTCTCAGAAGTATGGTATCAAACAGCTCTTGTGATTTTTCTCCCCTTGCCTTTCAAAGCAAATCCCTGACACTGAAACTACTAGGCAAAACATTTCTAAACTTCAGAGCATGAGAGTAACATGCATCTTCTTGTACTCCCTTGACACAAGCCAGATCAGCAAGGGTAATAAAATGAACTGGAAACCAATATTACCACTGTATACAAATTCTGGGTACAGACAGGGTTAACACCTTCACTAACTGCAACACTGACAGGGTTTTCCCTTCACCTCTTCTCTGTGCTACAGGTATGGTAGAGCCCATTACTGTTGAGCTACAGAAGAACACAAAGTCAAAATCAAACAAAAAAGTTATCAAATGGAAAACTCTCTGAGTCTCATTATCACTTAATAATGGTGCCAAAACATCATGTCATCAGTGCAAATTAAGGAAAAATACAGAAATTGTGACTGGGATGGATTAAAAGAGGTTTTTATCAGGCTACACAGTAAAGTATAAGAAACTGGAACATTACTTCACCTAAAAAAGACAGCAGAAATGCCGTTCTACAACTTCTTAGCCTATTTATTATCAGGCTAGCACAAACAAGCATAAGACCCAGAACAAAAAGACAGCAGGAACAAGTTCATTAAATCAAGAATCAAATGGTGTTTTTTTTAGAAGGGAGCACATAAAAACTTAATCTCCTGCTGCTGTTGCTACCACACTCACACCTGCTTGTTTTAATGTGTAAGGGGACACAGCTCAGATGTATTCCCAGATTCAGGTTCTGAGTGAGCACTCCCTTCAGTTCCTCAAAAGATTTTTGCTCCTATATGGCACGTATATTGTATCCCAAAGTAAAAAGCAAGACTGTATACAGACAATAACATGTAACTACTAAGTGCTGCTGACCATAACGTATTTGTTGTTGTTTACTTGTCCTATTTTTTGTTTGGTGAGATTGAAAGTTATTCATGAAACGGTAGACACACAACAAGGAACACAGTAGCCTTTAGTGTATTTTCTGAAGCTTGTATATAAAGACTGGGATCATGTTTCTCCACAACTGCAATACAGATAAAACGATCACCAAAAAACAGTTACCTACTAAGAGATGTAATTGCAGACACTGGTAATTAGACGTTATTAAAAGATACAGCTTAATCTTAATATCTTGATCAATTATTCAAACTTCTGTATATATGAGCTGTAATTACTAATGTCAGCATTATTTGGTATATTTGCTTAAGATATTTTAAGCCTTTTGCTGAAATTAGCCAAAAAGAACTCATACCAACAAAGATGGCAAATATCTCCATCACAACTCATACCCATTGTTATTCTTATAACAATAGATTGAGCAATATAGGGAGCTGAAGACTAAGTTCATAACTTTGAAAAGAAAAATGTTCAGGGGCTACATTATTTACATCTAAAATATTGTGAATTCAAGAGAGCAGTCTGAGACTACACTTGAATTATTTACATTGCAAATGATCAACTTTTTTCAATTTTTTTCAAAATCGATTTTTTTCAAAAGTCAGCAACTCAATTTCACATCCCAAATACCCCAACAGCAATCACAAAGACGTGAAAAGTCAGTCAAATGTTTTCCCTAGTTGTACCAAGACTAATGGCCTTAAAAAAAAAAAAAAAAAAAAAAAAAAAACCCACGGAAAGGAAAAGAAAATAACATAAATAACATCAAACCCCCACACACACTTCTACTACGCTGTAGTATAATTCCTACTACACCATAGTAGAAGTTTTCTATATGCTAGCTTTGCTGTTCAAATCTGAAGAAAAAAATCATTATTAAATCAGCTGGCTTTGGCAATGTTAAATGCATTATATTTTGAGTTGAATGAAACATAACTGGAAGCTCACAAATACTAATTTTGTAGAGTGAAAAGGAAAATAACTATTTTTTCTTTTAAAGGATCACAGAGAGCATTATTAAGATTTAAAGCATCTTAGCTGCATCATCATAAATGTCTTAAAACAAAAGGTCACTGTGAGTTATATGGGCATACCTGGGCCTAAAAAGCTCAATTTGCAAACACATTTTCCCTGTTGAAACCTGCCCACTAATGCCTAGGTCTTTATTAACTTCCTTCTAAATAACAGTTTCTACCATCCATCAATTTCCCACATACTTTCTTGTTTTTTCCCCTTGATATCTTTCATAGAATCATTTGGACACACTCAAATCATTTCTTATAGTGAGACGCCTAGATCTACACATGGTGCTTGTGCCAGGGCTGCACCAGTGAGAGAATCACCTCCATTGACCAGCTGGCTATGCTTTACTTGATGCATCCCAGGATGTGATTGTCCCTTTTGGCTGCCAGGTCACACTGTTGAACCATGTTCAACTTAAGGACAAGCCCACACCCCCTCTTTACAACCGTACCGCACCCTCCCAGCCCCAAGATCCCTTTCTGCACAGCTGCTCTCCAGCCTTTCATCCCCCAGATTTATACATCTAACCAGGATTACCTCGTCTCAGATGCAGAATCTTCCTGTAAGGCCTCTTTACCCTCAAGAGAGTCCACAGCTTCTCCTCGTTTAGTATCATTGGCAAACTTAATTTACATTCAACTTCCCCATCTAGAATACAGCTGAACCTTCCGCTGTTTTTTCATGACAGAAGAGAGGAAGGAAATCTATCTCTTATGTTCTCCTACACACCTTTTCAAGATCAGGTTGAAAAGCCAAACAACAACAAAATAAATGTTCAACAGGTAACATATAGTAAAAAAAAAATCTGCTGTGGAATGGGGTCACCTTTCTCACCTATTCTCCCTGAACAGGAAAGAAATTGAACAGGCTGGAGTAAAGTTTCTATCACATCTTACTCTTGCAGACAAGTTTGCTTTTTCTCCCCCAGTGTTATGAATGTTCTGATTGCAGACTAGCTCTTCAGAATTTAATCTGTGTTGCATGTGCAGCTTATTTTGGGAATTTATACCAAAACAGAGTATCTTCAGATAATACCTGATTAATCACGATCTGTCCTTAGCTAATTCAGTTAGGGGAAAGCAAAGCAGAAAGACATATAGCTCGCTGTTTTTAAGAGGATGTTAGTGAGGTTACATGTGAAGTCATCATCAGATTTCATAGACAAGATGATACAAAGTCAATGAATCAAAACAGGAACAAGACAATTTTGTCAAACTAATTTATAACGTGTACAAAGTAAGTATTTCTTAAACTGATGAAAGGACACAGAAGCCACCTTTTACAGGATATACCTAGTATATGTGGTTTTAAGATGCATACATCATTAGTACAAAGACAGACAACAAGGGTAGCTTTTTTTAACTTCTCTTGCTTAAAAACTAAGTCAAGTGCCTATTTTAAGATAAACTGATCATGTAAAAAAGCATTCCTAGAAGATAATATAGGTGTGGAAAATTGCAAGAACAATCATCTTTGCATGAATCAAAATACCAGTTTTAACTTACACAATACAGCTTTTATAGCAAATACTTAAACATGGTCCATATCTTAACCACTTTGGTGAATGAAATGGAGATTAAATTCTGAAACAATGTTTTCAAAGCTGCCCATGAGATAGACTTAAAATATCAGCCACAGGAATAAACTGATTACTTCTCATGGGAGTGACTTGAAATATCAGCAACCTCAGAAACAAATGAATATTAGTCATATATAACCTAGAAAACCAACATTTGGCTGAATAAAAATATTTGCTTTTCAAAATGTAATTGCTAAGACAGACTCCCTAATCATCTGTTTCAAGATGTATCAATCATCAGTAACTTCAGAACACAATCAAAAAACCCTAAAGCTTTTCTTTTTTTGACTACTGTGTATGGCTGCAGAAGAGTAGGGCTTTACTGAGTAGTATTTTTCATTTCTACATGCATATTCCAAATACTGAGAGAGCAAACATCTAATTAACAAACCCAAATTTTAAAGTGTTCACAGATTACATGTTCTGTTTTGATAAATATTAAGTTACATTAACGTTTCACCACTGAATGCATATTCCCTTTTTCTTCTAATATAGTAGCCCTTTGCTGTTTTTATGAAGTTAAAGGCCAGACAATAGAGTGTTTTTATACAATATGCCATTAAGAGTTATTTGAGTATCTAATTAGGAGAGGTGATAAATATACAAAGTAAAATTACACAAGTATTATGCTGGTACCTTCAAATAAGGTTCTTCATGTACATACATACCAGTAATCATATTTTTCAGTCTAGAATAAGATTTTTTATCATGAACAAAATTGTTCTAGTTTCATGCATTCATATGGTTTCAAATATGTACAGAATTTACTTTTCCTCTGAAAAAGTTTGCAGTTTTTCATTTGTAGAGGGGAGGAAAAAAAGTAGGTGGCAAGCACCAAGATTTACAACACTGAATAGCAAATAATTACAGCAGACTTTTGGAAAACTGCCAATGTTTAGGAGTTTTTCAGTTGCTGGCTAAACAACTGCATGTATCTTTGCCAAAACCGGAATAAAATGACTAATCAAAAGTGACTTTTGCATACAGAAAACAATTTATGCACTAATCTATTTTAAGAAGAAAGTTAAACCAATTATAGCAAGGACTGTGACTATATCTGCTCAGTCGTGCTACCCAGTTTTCAATTCCAGTCCAATTCAGAGTTTACAAGCTAAATCTCATGCTTTAGCACATATGAAGCCTGTTCCTCCCCTTCAGTGATTCACACAAATTCTGACCTGGAGATGAAACACAGTGTACTAGCTAACAATGCTGTACTGGTTTTACTGTGCAGTTCTTCTGCAAGTTCCTTTACAGAAACCCCATATACTGCTGGTACAAGGCAACTATTTGTCTGCACATAAGACAAATACTCAGGAGATACAGAGATTTTATCTATGAGGTCATTTTTGACTCTCAAATCTTACTTTTTGCTCCAATTTTGAGCACCACTTGGGATGCTTCGCTTTTAATTCTGCACAGAGCAAAATATCATAGCCTTGATTTAAACCATATCCTCTAACAGATTTTTATTGTACAAAGCAGTAAGGTTACAGAGCAGAGAGGTTTATGATGTTTAACCACAGTATAAAACGACATTATTCTATATATTTCTCCAAAGGAAATATACTGGATACAGGGTTATTAGTTCAATCTTGAGACATGCCCTACTAGAGTAAAGAATAAGACACCCAATGCTATGTTTTACATTCCTTTTTGCATTTTGTTAAATTCTGGCTCTTCCCATCAGAGACTCACCACGAGATGAGCCACTGAGAAAAGCACAAGCATATAGAAAACTGCATTTATTAGTATCTTAATAGGAAATTTCATGAAAACATAGCACATGGAACACAGTGTGAAAGTAGACAGTGTGTGTATATGTATATACACACACAAAGGCATACATAAAAAGGAAATAAATCAGCTCTTCAGCATCGCTCTATAATAAAAATGCTTTAGAGATGTTCTCTAAGGAGAAATTACTTAGGCTGTCAGCAATGCAGTAGAGTATATAGTATGGTAGAGAATATACACAAACTGGCAAGATTAGAAAGATCATTGAAAAACACAGAACCTTTATAAACAAAAAGGAACCTTTTAAAACATGACTGCATAAGAAAGGAAAAAAAAGTTAAGGTAAAATAGGCAGGTCCTTAACATGTAAGACTAAATTACAGTGGTTTGAGTCATGTCATCCTGATAAAATTTCAATATGCAGAAGATGTATAAATAATTTTAAAGATATGAGTATCTAGGGTTTGAATACACATTTTGGATGCATATTAAATGCAATCTGATCTCGTGATCTTTCCAGAAGATATAAAAGCTACAGATGCTCTAAATCCTTGAAATAGAAATCAGCTACTTACTGAGACACCTTTAATTAAGTGCATGCACACTACAACTCCCAAAACTGGGAAAAAAAAAGTCTTTAGTGCATGTACATACAGACAGTTCTTAAGATATTTCAATAGAGTAAAGGGTAACATTAAAACTCAAATAAAGGATTTTGCTTCAGTTTATCATTTACCTTGCAAAATTTAAATTCTTGTGGGGAAAAAAGAAAAAAGTTGAATTATTTACAATCAAATGCATGGAAAAATTGGTTTTCTACTTAGAGAAAGAACGTAATTTCTACTGACCTTCAGGATCAAGGAGTTTCTCTACGCCCAGGTGTTTCCTGGCTATGTTGAATGCATGATCTAATCGTTGCACAGGTGACTGCTGAGAAGCAACAGTGTTCCAATCAAACAGGTCTGGTCTAAAGCAAAAATAAGAGGAACAGTAAGTTTCTTCTTTATTAGCACTAGGTTTAATTACATATTTTAACGGCTATCCATCAGCAGCAGGTACAAATTTTTAATTTTCTTAATGAAAGAACTTGTTCAATCAGGAAATAATGAAGCCTGGTTTCTAATGGGGTTGCATCCTATATTAATCCACATCCATCACCATCACATTAACCACATCTCTTATTCTCACCCAAGTCCCAACAGCCCGTAAATCTCAAACCACCTATTTTCACCCATAACACTGCTTCTGTCGCTGCACAAAACATTCACCGTGGACTTGCTCCCCTGCTCTAGGCCCAAAGAGTACGTGCGTGAGAAGGATCATCATAGGCCAAATAGAACAGATATCTCCTGAGATAATTTTGCAGCCTTCCTCCTCAATCCAGCCACCAGCTCTTCATGTCACTATTTCTAAGAATGTAATTGCTTCTAAGATTACCAGCTTGCTGTTATATTAAACTAAAATTGGTTCAAAAATCATAGATGTTGAATCATTTAGGTTGGAAAAGACCTTCAAAATCACCAAGCCTAACCTACCACTTCCAAATCCACTACTAAACCATATCCCTAAATGCTACATTTACATGTCTTTTAAATACCTCCAGCGATGGTGAATCTACCAGTTCACTGGGCAGCCTCTTCCAAAGCTTGACAACCCTTTTGGCAAAGAAATCTTTCCTAATATTTGAACTAAACCTCTCTGACACAACTTGAGGCCATTTCCTTCAATCCAATTGCTTGTTACCTGAGAGGAGACTGACACCCCCCTCACTACAACCTCCTTCCAGGTAGGATAAAGTGTCCTGAGCCTCCATTTCTCCAGACTAAATAACCCCAGTTCCCTCAGCCATTCCTCCTAAGACTTGTGCTCCAGACCCTTCACAAGCTTCATTGCCCTTCTTTGGACATGGCCAGCACCTCAATGTCTTTCTTGTCCTGAGGGGTCCAAAACTAAACACAGTATTGAAAGTACAACCTCACCAGTGCTGAGTACAGGAGAAAATTGCTTCCCTAGTCCTGTTGACCACACTATTTCTGATAAAAGCCAGTATCCTCTTGATCACCTTGGCCACCTGGTCACAAGCTGGCTCATATTCAGCCGGCTGTTGACCAACACCCCCAGCTCCTTTTCTGCCACACGTGTTTCCAGACAATCTTTTCCCAAGCCTGTAGCATTGCGTGGAGTTCTGGTGACCATAAGACAGGGTCACAGTCTTTGCAGCACCTGGCATTTAGACTTGTTGAACCTCATAAAACTACTTCATTCCATTGTTGAACCTCATAAAACCACTTCATTCCATTGATCTAACCTGTCCAAGCCATAAGCAGTCAGTTTCTCCACAAGTATGCTGCGGGAAACAGTGTTAAAGGCCCTTGTACTCCTGATCCCTTAACCAGTCATCCCAGTGGTGGTCATCACCTGGGGAAGTATACAGCATAGCTGCACATGCCCCTTTTCTTACCAAAATGTTTGGAAAATACACACTTTTCAGATGATCATAAAATTATAGTGCAACCATAGTTCTTAGCTTTTAGGTGCAAAAGCACTAGAGCACAATTTAAATGTTCTTGCAGGAGAAGAGAGAACAACCAAATCTGAATTATAGGTCAGATACACAATCTGAGCCCTTGTATTACGAGTTGCAGTATTTGCAACATAAATTATGTTAATACACTGTGATTTCTGTCATTTCATCTGAGAGTTAGCCAGTAGGAGATCAGAATTTATCAGGCACTGTAGAAAGATATTTAATCAGGTATTCTGTAATTAATGTGTATATAACATGAAGACAAACAACTATGCTGTTTGCGACTGATACAGTGTTTTAAATCAGAAAACACTGAAACACAATTTTATCCATCGATAAATCAAGTATGTTATTTACACAAATTAAAATGTGCAACTAGTTATGACAGATTTACTTACATTTTTATTAATTTTTAAAGTAATTATAAACATTCTCCATAGTTATAATAGATGGCAAAAATGTTCACTACATCATACTGTAATACGTCAAAAGAGCAAAGGAAAAATGCCATTTACATAGTAGCAATTTCCCAGTTACGCACCTTTGCTGGCCAATCTTTTTGTGAGAGGGTAGTGATTTACATATTAACAATTAAGTTATTCTAAGGTATTTTGCTTCTGTATGCAGAGGTACTTAAACATTAATTAAAAATAGAGCTTTCTCCTTCCCACATACATAACAACTTCAAAGTATTAAATTCAGCAGGAAGCAGGAGGGGAAGACAGAGGAAATTCAGTGTTAATCTGTCTCTAGTTATTATGCATTATGTCTGTGATCTCATGGATGGGTTTTGGTACTAAAACACCAACATTTTCAAAATCCAGATTTCGTCTGCACATTATTTTCCATCTTTCTTGTACTAGATATACCTGGGATGGAACTAATGTTCTACATAGTGGCCCGTATGATGTTGTGCTTTGGGATTTGTGGTTAAAACTGTGTTAATAATAAACCAGTTGTTTGGCTTTTGCTGAACCATGCTTATACCCCCATCTCCCTTCCCCATGCAAGAAGGCTAGGGTTGGGACATAGCTAGAAAACGTGACCTAAAATGGCCAAAGGGATACTCTATGTAACTATATATGGACTACATATAAATTGCTCAGCAATAAATACTGGGGTAAAGGAAGAGGTGAGAGGGCTGTTTTGTCTTCCAAGGTCACTCCTGCTTGAAGACTGCCCAGGCATCAGTCTGCTTGTGGGAGATGGTGAGTTACTGCCTTTGCATTACTTATTTTTCTATTATTCTTTCCTTCATTTATTAAATTGTCTCTATTTTGACTTAGGAGTTTTCTTGCTTTTGCTTTTCCCATTCTCTTCCCTGTCCCAGGGGAACAGAGAGTAAAGTTCAGCTGCTGACTGGGGTCAACCCACCACACTCACACATTTTACTATACAGGCATAAAGATATTCTTAAATTCTCAATTTTTGCCAAATTTAACACTTTTTGTCTCGTATATGGCATAGGATGCATGAGCTCATACATCAACTTCAGCAGAAAGACCACTTAGTAACCAAAAAGCTATCCATAATAACCTTCTTTAAATGCCCTGCAAGGATATGTTGCACAAATACTACAGAGAGAAGGGTATATAAAGATTATTCAGTGACAAAAGCTTTTAAGACAAGGGAAGAAGGAGATGACATCCAAAGGACTACCTCTGCCTAAAACAAAGTTTTTACAGGGATTTGTTTTGAAGTTCTCATCACACTTGTGCTGCTCAGAGAGGAACATTATCTTCACAAGATCATGGCTTGTTTGGTGATATAAAATTTTATATTGAGGAACATGCTTTCTTTTAACCAGTCAGGACTCCACTGGGCAAGAACAATGATATTTAGAATTTTCATTGACGAATGACACAATATTGTCTTACTCCTCTTTCAAAAAAACCTCCGCCATGGAATCATAGAATAGGGTTGGAAAGGACCTTAAGATCATCTAGTTCCCCCTGCATTGGGCAGGGACACCTCCCACTAAACCATATCACCCAAGGCTATGTCCAACCTGGCCTTGAACACTGCCAGCGATGGA
>JAOEHX010063170.1:0-12056 GCA_025448015.1 Bolborhynchus lineola | reverse complement strand
TGCAGCCAAACTGTCCTGGTCTGTCCTCCCATCCCTGGCTGTGCCCAAGGCCAGGCTGGACACAGGGGCTTGGAGCAAGCTGCTCCAGTGGAAGGTGTCCCTGCCCGTGGCAGGGGTTGGAGCTGGAAGAGCTTTAAGGTCCCTTCCAACCCAAACCGGGCTGGGGTTCTGCTGGTTTGGTTAAGGGGCAGAGTGCATCTGCCACAACAGGAAGAGACAACAGAACCACCAACCAAACCCCGAGAAACCCAAAGCAAAGCAGCCAGACTCAGAGGCTGCTCCTTGCATGCTCAAAGGGTTAAGTCACCCATCCCTCTCCTTATTTATCTGCAGCTGGTTTACTGCAAATGAAGAAAAACAAGAACCAGCTACATCACCCACTGTCATATATCACATTAATATAGCAGCAGAAATTGTCTGCAGGTCTACCACAGGCATAAACTGTTTGTTATGAACCTTGCTACCCCTGAGATTAGTACATGCCTCCAAGTAATAGGGTTTAGGGTAGAAAAAAGTTAGTTTCTCACTGCTTCGGTACAAATAAAATCTGCTTTCCACATATGAAAACTTTTTTGCTTAATACTTTATAGTAAGCGACAAAGAAAGGAACAAAACATATTCAGGGAAGAAATCCTATTGCACGAAGATCAGAATCGAAGCCACCAGCCCCTAAGCTGTGATTTATCACTCAGTTGAAGCCTGGGACAGCTCCACTGTGACTCGTCCCATGTTTTTATGAGTGCGCTAAAAGCACACATTTGACAGCACAATCATGAATCCCAGGGTTTGGGAGACAGAAAGGACGTCTGTCAGTTCTACGGGCTCAGAAAATAAAACTATCTGAAATAGCACATCTGATTAAAAAAGACTAAAACCCCACATACATCAAGAGATACCAGAGCCTGATAAAGCAGTGGGGACCGGCAGCGCTGTACTGCTGAAAGGGGTGGAAAAGGATGGCTATTGCAGAGAAAAGACCCAAGAGTTTATCATTAAGTACTGTCTGTGCCCAAGAACATGAATATAATTGCAATTTCAATGTAAATGATGCACCCTATACAAATCAGACCTCGTGCCAGAAGTCTGCCACCTCATCCCAAGCATTCAGTCTGCCTCTTATTTAACCAGTAATATTCACATGGGAAGAATCCAGCAGCGCAATTCCTGGGTGAACAGTAATTGGTTTGAGCACAACTCCTCCCACCCCAAGGGAGACCAAAGTCACAAATAAGATAAGGCACATATTAAAATTAATTCCCATGTAACTGCATAGTAAGCACAGGGAACACAAGCACCAATTGTTTCTCCCATCTTTGATCTGAAGGGTACCAGCACTGAAGGGACACAGGATGGAAACGTCTGGAAAGGGGACACAGGCATGATCAAGAAGAGCCATTCACCGGGGGGCTCAGCCCCTATGGAAGCGCTAGTGCAGCATTACACAGCAGCAGCAAAGCTTTCACAGGCAGAAAGATGCCTCCTTTGGCAAAAGGACAGTTCTAATGGTTACTTTCATTTCCTGACAGAGGAAACTGAATTTATAGCCAGAAACTGAGGTGAAAATGGAAAACATTACCCCAGGTTGGTTACAGCATCACAAGATCCACTCTGCACCAATGAAGCAGACCTGGTGGTGGCTGAAGATGCTTTTGCCCCTTTCTTGGGGTACAGCACCATAGGGCAGAGTCAGCAGCATGGATCAGAAGCCTCTGCTCTCAACTCAAACCCCTTCCTCGAAGGCTGGTGTCCATGTGGCCAGCTGGAGACTGGGCACAAGAAGGGGAGTGCAGCAAGCAGAGCCACGTGTGCCTTGCTGAAGCCAAAGGCCCACAAGGGTCTGTATCTTCTGATGTAAAGGCCAGCAGAAACAAGCAGAGCAGCAGTGGGTGTTTGTAGCCGGATATAATTATGCCTCCAAATAATTAACATGTGTATTTGGAAGGAGGCGCTACCCACATGAGCTTCATAGATTCTTAATGCCACACACAGGGCACAGATGCCCTGCCAGGTGCTTCTTCAAATCCTTCCCCCAGGCAAGCACTGAGTGACACGTCCCTCTCCACAAGCATCTCCTTCAATTAAAAGTCTCCTGTCTTCGAGCAGGTTGGCTCTGCCGGTGCTCCTGGACCAAGGATGCGATTGAAGACCCACGCACAGCCCACCCGGTGGCTGCAGCCTTGCCCATCTGCTCCAGTGGCTCTGTGCCTGCTCGAATCACTCAGGTGGCTCTGCTGAGGAGTCGCTGCCAACCAAAACAGGATTAAATGGGCAGCTGGTGAGAGGGAGCACAAGTCCCTGCTCCTGCTGGGAGCCCCAGGATGCTACCACCACGTGCCTCCTGCCTGGCAGCATCACCAACCCTCACCATGGGCATGGAGCACATGCTGCCAGGCTGACAGGTTGCAGTGTGCTGGCTGCAGGGAGAGCAATTAGACCCACTTGCTCTGTCAACACTCACACAACACGAGAGCATTATTCTTTGGCACTTCATCTCAAGGTAAAAGCCCTATGGAGGGTACTGACAGGACAGCACTGGCACCCACTGGCATCCTTTGGGAAGGGCTGGGCTTGTGTGTGGGTAGTGGAGCTTTCAGAGTCATTCCAGGGGTTTGGCTCCTCAGGCAGGGATAGAAAACCCGTGCCAGTACCCACCAAGGCCTTTACCCAGGGTCAGAGCAGCTTCTCAGGAGTGCTCTTTGTGCAAAGGAGGATGAAGCCAGCAGAGCAGGTAGCACAGATGGAACTGCAGTGGCAGCCACTCAAGGAGGCACAGGGTAGCTGCCCAAAGCTAAATAGAAAGAAAGGCTGCTCTTATTTCCATCAGAAGCCTGTGCTTTCTGCTGTCCCATCAGCACAGCACCACATCAACATCAGCAGCACTCTTGCCCTGCGATTTGGGGCTGTGAAGACTGCTCCATTGGGAACCAAGACACCCTCCTCCCTTCCTTGCTGGCTCTTGTAATGTGCACTAGGATAGAGACAATCAGCCACTGAGAACCGTGTATTGCATCAGTGTCCTGTCAAAGACTGGCCCTGGGATACTCAGCAGAAACTCCTGGTTTACTACACCCAGTGTCCCTTGAGAAGCTGCTGACAGCTCCTTCCTATGGCAGAGCCAATCATCCCTGATGGGTCTGGGCTCAGTCCTAGCAGTGCAGCAGGGATGAGTGCTGGGCCACTTGCTCACCATGATCAGCTGGAGAAACAGAGTCATTACTGGGGGGTTTGCTTTCTCATGTACTCTGCTTTCCTCTCTTCAGTGCTTTCATCTTTCAGATCACGGCTGGCTTTTACATCTCCTGCTCTAACCAGAGCACACATTGTTACGTGTTCCAGCTTTCCACTTAAGCCTGTATGAGCCTCTTTCATTTCAAGACCTATATCTATATGGAGGGAAGGATGGGGCTCTTTTCCTCTCAGAACCACCTGTTCCCTTTGCTGAGAGCGGATAATACAGATCAAAAGCCTTTGAGAAGGGGCTCTGTACACGGCAGCTTTGGCATTATTAATCTTATCTTGGGAGCAGACTGAAACCAAGGAACAGAACAGCGGTTACTTTGAGTGCAAGAATCCCTCAGCATGGCAACTGGAGGAAGGCAGGAGAGCAGCGCTGATGGTGGGGGCAGAAGGGAATGGGGTTTTCTGCACAGACCCAAGAATTGAGGCCTTTTTCCTTCCTATTTGTTTAAGGGAGTTTTTTCACTGTAAAACAATTGGGGCTGGGTGAATGCTGCCTCACAGAGCAGCGATTGCCACTCCAAACAGAGCCAGCACAGACTGAGAAGTGCGGGAAGGTGGATGGATTCATCTGGCATCTCCTCTGCCCCACAGACTACAGCAGGATGGACCATCCTCCTCTTCCTCCAAGTGTTGTCATTGCCATTCCTGCTGCAGGAAGGGGGAACCTGGGGCTGGACATACACTGAGCTATGATTAAAGTGCCTGGTTTGACTTTGAACTTGCTCTATAGCATGATCTTGGGTTGGGGCCATAGAGGAGTCACAAATAATGCTCTTGGCACTGCAGGTAATTGATCCACTGGGAATCACATGCACATCTAGGATGAACTCACTTAATGCACTCCCCACTTGGCTCTGTGTAGTTTCAGAAAGGCTGTTTGCATCTGGAAGGTACACCATCAGTGACAGGAGAAAGCTAAAGCCACTTCAGTCACTGTCCTTAAACCCAAGAGCCTCCTCTGCTTTGATTTTCTGCCCTGCATTCAGTGCTCTGACAGTTGCCAAGGGATTGCAGTTCAGCCTCACCTGCGAGGCACAGCCTGAGTGATGGCAGACAGAGGATCCCTTGTGCTGCCCACCCTGGGGGGCAAGAGGCAGGGAGGATGGATGGGGCTGGGACCTTGCTGGGTCCTCATACTCCCTGGCATGGCTGCACACCACCAAGCGCAGGAGACCTCTGCTGCACTGGGAGCAGTTTCCACCAGCACAGCACAAAGCTCTCCCAAAAAAGCACCCTTTGCTCTGAGGTTGGTGTCATTCCTGCTCACGGGCAGGAGTGTAAAAGCCAATTTCACAGCAGGGAGCTACGGCAGCCAAAACCCTTTGAACTTCTGTGCTTGCTCTGCACACAGCAGCAGAGGTGACCCCCTGCACTGGAGCCAGCACAGCAATGGTCAGACACTGCCCCATGGAACACAGCTCCCATCGGGGCTGGCACACCAGTGAGCCACGGGCACCAGCCTCAGCCTCGGTGTGCTCTTCCCAAGCTCCCAGGAAAGCCGGAATCCTGCAGCCACATCTCCTGTGTCAGACCCAGAGCATGGCAAAGCACACTCTTGGCCTCCGCCAGCCTCCACACACACAGAGCACAGCGAGCTCCATCCTGCTCCCTGCTCAGAGCCTCCTGAGCCGGCTGCATCTGCAACATGCTTAGCACTGCAGAGCCCTCATTTATTTCCAAGCCTCAGGTGCTGCTGTAACACAACTGCCAACAATAAACACTTCCAGAATTCAGATACATCCAAACTAGAGAGCAGCACTTAACCCTGACATGCTCTCCTGGTCATGCACAGCTCCTTTCCCTCCCGCCCTGACAGCTTTCCCCCTCCTGCTGCATAACCACTAATCACAGTTCCTTGGTATGGGGAGAAAAGTCCTCTTTTAGTTCCCCCCAGTCAGTCTGGAAGCCTCAGGGCAACATCTCAGCATTTCCTTTATCATTCTCTCTCGATTTCTGTAGAATGTGTATTTAGGCAGGTCTCCTCTGGAGGATCATTCCAGGCAGCAATACTATATATTTACACTTAACATGCTCTTTAAAGTACTTGCTATACGTGCCTGTGCATGCATAGAGATGCTCCTGGAGGAGCGGAGCTGCCCTAAGGGGCTACAGGAAACCTGGAGAGGGGCTTCGGACAAGGGCCTGTAGGGACAGGACAGGGGAATGGCTTTAACTGCCAGAGGGGAGACTGAGATGAGCTCTTGGGCAGAAGCTCTTCCCTGTGAGGGTGCTGAGCGCTGGCACAGGGTGCCCAGAGGAGCTGTGGCTGCCCCATCCCTGCAGTGTTCAAGGCCAGGATGGACACAGGGGTTTGGAGCAACTGCTCTATGGAAGGCGTCCCTGCCCGTGGCAGGGGTTGGAGCTGGAGGAGCTTTAGGGTCCCTTCCAACCCAAACCACTTTGATTCTATGGTAACTCTCTTCACATGACCATATGGCCCCAGCGTGCAGAAAACTTGTTGATGTCCTCGCCACGAGGCTGAAAGGACTGCTCCTGCCTGCTCCTATCAGCATTTCCTACTTCTGTCTTCAAAGATGCTTTTCTCTTGTTAAAGTGCTGGGAGATTTCTTGTTCCTTGTTTAGGTCTTACATGGCTGGTGGGAGACATTTTAATGTAAAAGCTGTTCTGCTTTTATGTCCAACAGCTTCACCAGGCAATACATCCTTCTGCTGCTGCAATTGGCCACTTAGTACTTCTTACACCCTCTAAGCAGCTGGCGCAAGGCAGCACTTGAATGTGGATAGTGAGCTGGATGGAAACCATGTGGTGTGGCCACAAAATCCTCTGCTTCTCCATAAATGCTGCTAATTATAACAGCGGTTGGATTCCAGCTGATGCCCCAGGAACACGAGACTGTAAGCCTAGAGATTAGGGAAAACATGCTAACCCAACCAGGCATCTCCTCACGGGTGCTCCTGGTCCTCTGTGCAACTGGGAAATGTCTTGAACAAGCAATGGATCCTCTGCAGGGTCAGGAAAGACTCTGTACATTAAGGAGGAAGCATCCTCCCAGATTTCATCCCCCTCAACCACTGCCATGAGATGAACAGAAACTGTTCAGCCCCAGCACAGGTATAACCCCACCGAGCAGATCCCTCATGGGTGACACAAGAACACGGTGGAGATCACACCCTTTCCCTTTGGATGAAAACAAGTCTTGTCATTTCTGACTAACAGGTTGCTCATGCTGCCTGGTTTGTGGTCTGCGTAGGGAATGACTGCCCACAACACTGAGAAGGGGAGAAAAGAAAACGCTGGGGAATGAAAGAGAATGAAGAATAAGAGGGAGAGGAGAGACAGCTGCCTGAGCCTCTGGGCTTGCTGAACTGCCTGTGGGTCAGTCTGCCAACACAAAACCCAGGCACCAGCTCCCCTTTTACAAAACAAGAGCCCCCATGTCCTTATGGAGAACTGGGGAAGACTCTGGCCTTTACCTGTGGCTGCTTTACATTGCTGGCATCTCGCAGAGTCAGAGCTATCTCCTGAGCAGGCAAGGCCCAGCAAATCCCAGGCAAAGCCTTAGAAATGGCATTGTTACCCCCCTCTTCTTTACCCAGTGAAATGGCAGCAATAAGCTGCAAAATGGATTCTGTGCCTCTTTATGACAGGAGGTTCCTTCCCCTTTATCGATCTGCAGATCCCTATGTGAGCAATTTGGAGCCCCCACACTGGACCTGAGGTTCACCCAAGCACCCAACCACACAGCAAACGCAGGTAAAAGCATCAGTCTGCACACAGGAACATAGACATCGCAGCTGGGAAACTACTTACTACATTCAGAGCAACTCTTTGTGACGTTTCCCACCAGACTTCAGTGCTGTTTACAGATGCTAAAGAACACCTCGAGCCATTGCTGGCATCGACTCATGATTTATTTCACAGAGAAATGGGTCAGAGTGTGTGGGGCTGTGTTTAATGTGAGAAGGGATTTGGAAATGAAAAGTCAACTGGCACGAAAGATTGCAGGGCAAACATGAAAGCAGCAAAGCGTGTGGGTGGTCTCTGAGCACAGAATAGGATATTTGTAAGGAAATGAAACATGCAGGATTGGAAGCTTTAATAAAACAGTTCCTTCTTACCCAATCAATAACATAATTGTAATTTTCCAAAGCAAATGGTCTCCTAACTCCCTTTTCTCAAGGAGACTGTGGCACAAATAGGATAACAAGTGGCAAATGCGCACACACGTGTGACCCTGTCACCAAGGCAGAGGTCCCACTCACAGACAGAGCCAGGCTGGGGATGAGGAGGGGCTGCCAAAGGATGCTCTTGAATACTCAGATATCCCTGTACTAATGAAGAGTCTTCTCCTCACCCCACACAGCAAAGTAAACCATGACCCAAGCACCCCATCCAGCACATGCACCTGTGGGCACTAAACCAAGTATACCTGAGACCAAGCCACCAACAAAGCAACCTAGACCCAAAGCACTGCTCACACTCACCAGCTCCCAAACACATTCCCTGCCACTCTGCATAAGGAGCAAACCAGACTGTATAAGAAAAAAAGAGGAAATATAGGAAAGGCAAATACTCACAGCCTAAGCAGGCAACAACTCCCCCTTGCACCACACTTCTCCATCCAAAGGCTACCCCAGGACTATATGTGCTGCTGCTTTTATGTCCTCTGGAGAAGCAGGGGTCCTCAATGATCCTCCTCCACCTTGCTCCCATGCAGACCTTGTTAAGTCTAACTGGAGAAGCATTGTGAATCTCCTGGCTACCAGGGAAGGGATGCACCTTTTAAACCTGCTCTTCTGTGTTTTACAGCTTTCACCCTCGCTTGCCAAGACTTTTCCCTGTTAGCAGAGAACAATACCTGATGCCCAAGCTCAGGAATCTACTGAGCCCTTCCATGGAGTGCTCCCCTGGGAGCCAGCTCTGGCTTTCTCTGCTCTCACTGCTCCTGGCTCCCAGGGCACAGCCACTTGTGTGTGCCTGAGCAATGCAGGAGTCCCCAGAACTGGGGGAATAAAAGAAGGAATATCTATCCAAGCATATTCAAAAGTAATCAGACATTTAACCCCGCTCTGCTGTACCCACAGTCCTGCAGCAACGAGGTCAGCAGTTTTGCACAACTGATTTAAGATGAAGACAAAGTGCTGACTCCCTCTCAAAGGCTCCCAGAGGGGCTTTTTTGTGCTGTCTTCTAACCCACTGCGTTCTTTCATTCACCTGAGCTGCTGGTGGACAGGGCTTGGGAGGGAAATGCTGTCAGTCACCCTGATGCTGAGCTCTCCATGAGCACTGGGGATGACAAGTGGCAAATGCCCAAGCTCCCACCTATGGTCCTGTTCCCAGCTGGATGCCAACAGACACAGCCCAATGAGCCAGTTTTTAATCTGGAGTGAGAGTCAAGTGTGCACTGTTTCTATCAGATAAGCAGCTGACAAAGCTTCTGGGCACGGCAGGGATTTAGATTTAGATCAGACATCAGGCATAAGCTCTTCCCTGTGAGGGTGCTGAGGCGCTGGCACAGGGTGCCCAGAGAAGCTGTGGCTGCCCCATCCCTGCAGTGCTCAAGGCCAGGTTGGACACAGGGGTTGGAGCACCCTGCTCTGTGGAAGGTGTCCCTGCCCGTGGCAGGGGTTGGAGCTGGAGGAGCTTTAAGGTCCCTTCCAACACAAACTAGGCTGGGATTTCAGAGTGTGCTGTCAGGTGCCTCCTTGCTGGGCTCTGGGGACATCCTGGCACCCACCACCCAGCTAGAACAGGGCTTGTGAGGTGCCCCATATGGCCAAATCCGCTGGACAGTTTGCAAACCTCATCTGCATCCATGTCTCCAACAGTGACTCCCCTGCGGGAGTGGCTGGAAGTGCCCTATGTACTATTGAACAAACTCATCCACAGAAGATTTAGCCTTCTGGACAGCTCGAGTCAAAACCTGGCTTCTTTTCTGTGAAGGAAAAATGAAGACAGTCTGAAAGACTCTTCTATTACCCTTCAGGACAATGACACAATAATCAAACCCACCCTATGCAGTCCATTTTCCTTCCAGAACTTGGAAGACTATAATAGAATAACAATTGCCAGGACCCTTTCCTTCACCCCCAAAAGAACCTCACAACTGACAAGGCCTTGAAAGCTCAGAACTGGAGAGAAGACGAAATGCTGCTCAGAATATAGATTTTGGTGCCAGATGGGAATTTCAGCCCCGATCCATCCTCCTCTGTCACTGGAGTCTGTGTTGCTCTGTGGGCTAAATGGAAGTGAATACAGTTACTTTCCCTGTCTTGGGGGAAAAAATGACATTCCATTTTGTCTCCAAAAAATACACATTATTTAACTTATAAAATATTTAATCTGTGTAATTAATCCTCTCATGACAGCGCTTTGCACATTTTTGCTGGCAATCCGTACTCTGAATGGCCTATAGTTATAGCTAACTTTGTTTCCTTTTTCTCACAAAATTAATCAAAGGCTTGTATTCTAAATTATTCAGGAACTGAATGAAGCCTGCTTTCTATGGCTTGCAGCAAAACCCCTCCTATTTCTTTCATGTGCCAGCAATAGAGCAATTCAAGTTTTCCAAGGGGGAAAGTACCACAAAGTGGAGGCGCATCCCCACTGTAGCTGGATGATAGGCTGAGGCTGAGCATCCCCTGCCTGAGGGTCCACACATGTCCTCCTCCTGCCTGGTAGGACTGGCAGCACCAAATAAGAGGCTTCAATCCATTGATGCTCAGACATCATAAACAGAGGTGGCCTAATTTCCAGAGAAGTTGGGCTCCTGCTGCTCTTGCTCAGCTCTGTTTGATTTGACACTGCAGCTGCTGGAGCTGAACAAGGTAGATTCTCCTTTCATGATGCTCCAAGAGAGGTGAAACCACGGCCGTGGGGGCCATGAGCTTTGTGTACTTTGAGATCAAGGTTTAGTGACTTCAAGTGCAGCCAAGAAGAGCTCTGGTTTTGATTTGGGGCTCTGGAAATGAGGTTTTTGTGACATGAAGAACATCACCACTTTCTGTCACACGAGGTCTGGGAAACCGCAGGCTCTTATCCCTTCAGACTGACAATCCCTGCTCTCAAGTAAATACAGTCCAAGAATCCCAGACTGGTTTGTGTTGGAAAGGACCTTAAAGCTCATCCAGTTCCAACCCCTGCCACGGACAGGGACACCTTGAACCTGGCCTTGAACACTGCCATGTATGGGGCAGCCATAACTTCCCTGGCAAATTACCAGCACTCAATACAGAAATGAGACCCAAAGCTGTACCCAAGCAAATGTCCTCATCTGTCCTTTACTCTTCAGGCTTTAGTTTGTAAGTCAGTCTTTGTTACCAAATGACATGGGCAAATTGAGAGAAAACTCTGCTTTCAGCTGTTCCACTGCCCAATGGGTTGCAGCCTCTAGCACTTACAGAAATGCATCCTAGAGCTCAGCAGCCCCACATCAAGGGAAGGGGCAATGGTTGTTAGAAAGCATTCTCAGCCAGCAGAGGATGGAGCAGTGACAAATTCAGTCAGAAAACCTTAGCAGCAAACAGAAAGCATTAGTCAGGGTTCCGGGAGCCAGCAGATGCGTTGGCAGAATACAGTAAACTTCCAATCTCTTGTATTGACAATCAGCTCTGAAATTCATGGACTAAGAAAATAATAATCCTTAAAAAGAAAAGCAAAGCCTTGATTAAAGCATCCCCTGCAAAGTTCAGTGCAAACCAAACATCCTTTCAGGGCACTGGCCTAATGCAGCACCACGGTGCAGATACAGGAAGTCTAAATGAAACCAGCATTATGAGCATCATTGTTAATCAGGTTTTATGGATTTATGAAACAAATATACACACTTATCTTGTTTAATGTTGTTTTCCAGTTGGAACCTTATTTTAATACAGATGTCCTGAAACTATACCATTCATAAATAATGCATGCAATAAAACCTTTCTTTTATCCCCTGGTGCACACAAATGGAAGCTTAGATGTGGATTTAAAGGAAAAATGGGAGAATTTGGTGTTTGAAAAACAAAAGCATGTGCAAAATACCAACCACTCTGAGACGAGGTGGCAAGCTGAGGAAGTCATAAATGGGAGCATATTTTACACGAGCGAACTCATGCCCTTGGTTTCATAGTTAGGTTGATGGCATTGGGTCATATGTGATTTGTCGGGATGCGGGATTAAACCAGCAATGGAAGCAAACGCATCCACACCAGGTGTTTTCACCATAGAGCTTCACGGGGGGCTATGGGGCTTGCAGAGGTTTTCACCCCACTTTGCCCACTGAGTTTTCTCAGGCTCCAGCAAGTGAAATGCTCACTGGAGGATGGTGGGACAAGAGCAAGCTGCTGGTGGGGCTGCTGCAGGCAGATGGAGCTGGACGCTCGGCACGGGGAGCACATGGCTGTGCTCAAACCTGCCAGCGCTTCATTGCATGTGCTATGCATCTTCTGCATAATTCACAACCCAGAGATTGCTCAGAATCAGGAACAATAAATGAGACAGCCAACCTAGTATTTTTTGGCCCGGTTTTCACAAGGCAAAACATGTCTAAAAGGAAACCATGGTCTTCCTCTGGTACAAGATACCAAAATCTAACCATTTCTAACTGTGTTCCTAACCAGCAAGAGGCAACTGCTTTATCCCTTTCAAATTTCTGGAAGAATCCATGTATTTTTTGTGCTCAGAAGCCTGACACTAATGAGGAGAAGAAATGAATCTATGAACTGTGGGCATCTCACAGGCACTGAAAGAACTCAGAGCAGGCACAAGCCGAAATGCCAATTAGGTTCCCTGGGTGGTGAGGTGCTGGCACAGGGTGCCCAGAGAAGCTGTGGCTGCCCCATCCCTGCAGTGCTCAAGGCCAGGTTGGACACAG
>JAOEHX010063168.1:0-10721 GCA_025448015.1 Bolborhynchus lineola | reverse complement strand
CCGAAAGTCAAAAACACAGTGCTGTACCAGCTACTGAGAAGGAGAAAAAATGACTGCTACTGCTGAACCCATGACAGTTTGCCATAGTATGTGGGATGGTTACCTGTCAAGGTAGAGGGTGTGTGGGCTAAATCAGTGCACACTTGAACAGACATTCTGTGTTATTATTCTCTCCTATAATTTATTTGATACTTAATGTAGAGATCTCAGTTGAAGTTTTTGAGATTGACCTTACACTGTGATTTTGTAGCCTAATGTGCAACTTTCACATTCTTTTGCACTCAGGCATACAATTATTATATGGAAAAATAGTCCTGTCTTTACTGCATACTTATTATAGATTCTTTTGTTCTGTTTTTATGAATTTCCTGTCTAAAACTCATTAATCATAAAAGCAGACCAACAACTACCAAAAAGCCATAATGTTAAATTAAGTTTACTGTAGTGAAGCCAAATATAAAAAGAGTAGTTGGTGGGAGTGCAACATTAAAAAGATTTATGTGAAAGTGGAAAAGACCTCTGAGCAAGTGTTAAGAGACCATTGTGCATGTAATTCTGCACTTGAGAGACATCCATTTCCCTCCCAGTAATTCTGGGAAGAGAAGGAATCCAAGCATCGTATTTTCAGTAAGGTTTTATTTCCTATTATGATGAGCAGGGGGTCATTGCTTGGAGAAATAGAAGTAGTCAATCAAGATCATATAGTAGAAAGCAGGTCCGAAGCTACCCTCAGCACCTGCAGCGATGCGTGCTGCTGAGTGGGTGGGTGGTCAGAGAGGAGCCATAAACAGGAAAACATAATGTTCCACACCTAGAGGGGTTTTAAGATCTGGAATTTTTATTTGGTATGTCTACAAATAAGGACAATTTTGCAAAATTTAGACCAGGCTTTCATTTCAAAGCTCTTTATTTTAAAATGTAGATTCTTAGGCCCAAACTTCAACCTCAGCTGGACACGGAGAAAAATCTAAGTGGTGATGGTAGGCTTACAGTGTAGGTCACTAGGCAAATTCATGTTTCCCTTGTCCAGCCTGCCTGTGGGCTCACTGACCTGAAAGTACTCCTTAATTCCTCCTCTGCTTGAGATAACAACTGGAACACACATGCACACACACACACCCCCAAATAACTGATCAACATAATAATTTTCTGTGGCATGTCTCTAGATCTGAGTGAGACTTGGGCTTTTCTCCATCATGGCAGAGATTTTCTAGCTAGAGCTACAACTGTCTTCTAATCAATAGCTATGAAGATCATAGAATCAGCTAGGTTAAAAAACACCTTTAAGATCATCAAGTCCAACCATTACCCCAGGACTGATATGTCCATGCATATCTATTTTAATGCTGGCATTCCCATGACAATATCACCCTGGAAGATTTTTGCAGAATTAAATATAAAAAGGAGGCAAATTATAATATATAGGGTAGTTTCCAAAAGAGAAGACGTCTATATGAAGAGTGAGTAGAAAGTTATTGATTCAGGGTTGCATGAAATATGTGACAGATAAAACCCGGAAGGAAAAGGTGGTTATAGTAGCGGTGCTGAAACCTTGAAAAGGAAAGAGGAGAGAAGAGAAGCTAGTTGTAAAGAAGAAATAATAGAAGGAATTAGTAATAAGGATCTTACAGTATTTAGTATTTAATTGTTTGCCCAGTATGCTAGGATGAAATGGGTACAGCTAAGTCTATAGAACAGAGTAAGGTTTTTGCTAAATTTGCAAAGATGATTTTTATCTGTGATTTAGATTATTTCTATCTTCTATTGCAATTATCCTGTGTTTTGAGATTACTTCTGTCTATTTATTTAATGAACATCACAATGTGCCCAGAAGCATATATCAAGGTTCCCATGTTACAGGAGGAGGAAACTGGTGATTTGGAGAAATCTCCAGGAACTTGCCAACAAAGTTTTAAGGTGACAAGCAGGTATTCTTTATTGCGGCAGTGGGAGACGCGGGGGATCACTCCTCCAAGCGTGTCCCTTCCAAGCATCAACCAGGCTGTGATTATATTGTCATTAAACATACATATTAATTAGATTACATACATTACATCATACTTCTAGAGAATGCCTCCTGTATGCACACAAAAATGTGGTAGTGGGCCCTTGGACCCCTGGTGGTTATTTATCACTTTGTTTTAGGTTCATTGCTGTATCATTAACCGCAAGGCAGTTCTGGCAAAGCTTATCTTAGTAATTTCCTTTTCTCTATAGTTGCAAACAAAACCTAACGTTCTTGAGGTTACTTATTTACAACCCTATTCTTCAATCAACCCTATTCTTCAAACCACTCTATTCTTCAGTCAACACCATTCTTCATTAGGAACTCTTTCATCGTAACTAACCGCAGCAACAGCTAACTGAGAGGAACATATTAAGGATATCATATGAAAACTTAAAATAGGTTTTGAAAAGAGATGAGTAATACCATTTAGTAGGTCTGCAAGGACAGTGCACAGTAGGCATATTCCCCAGACCACCCAAAAATAATGGTGTAATGTGTCTAAAACTTATTCATCATGCTTACTGATGGATCTTCTGCATCTCCTGGAGCCCTCCACTTTTCCTCCTCATTTCCCTGATGATAGAATGGAAGCACAAGTCCCAGCTTCCATGCTTCATGCTCTGCTAGCATTTTCCAATCTACTTATGTGTGAAATTCTGCTCCTCTTCACTGCAGCTGTTCAACTTCACTCCACTTGTACTGACCGCACAAACTCCTCTGGCTCTCTCAGGAGCAGAGATGCAGCAGGATTTTTTCCCCCAGGGTTGGCATGGAAGCACAGTTAAAATGAGCAAGGTTTGAACTGCTACCATGGCCATTTTACAGGGCTGATGTTGTGCTCACCCCACTGAGAATCCCTATGGGTACTGCCCCCCTACACTGGCAGGAGTAAAACTGCTGCTTAAACTACTCAGCTGCTGCAGGCTTGCTGTCATGGCACAGATACTTGACAGGACTCCTAAACTACTGTGAAAGTTAAGTATTTCAGTGATTTTGTTTATTCCAGTCTCTCTGTGGCATTTACTAGAAGGGATGAATTGAACTGTTTGCTTACATGTCTCTAATGCTGAAATTGGGGCTCTATTCTCAATAGCCTCAGCATGCTGCCGCAGCCGACTTCTACTGAAAAGGCAGGACCTGTGTGACAAATACTTCTTAATCATATCCTTGTGTGGCCTGTACCCATTTATTTGAATATAGTCATCACAAATTTATGCAAACATAAAATGGGGTCTTTATTATTTTTCCCCACACTATGTGGTTCTGTCAGGCAGAGAAAGGTTCTTATTCCTAGAAACAGAAATCTCTTGTGTTTAAGCCATCTCTGAAACCTCCTTTATGGTGGCCTCTTTCAGACTTGTGCTACAGCCATACTTTTTCCATCTGTGGGAGTAACATACTAGGTTGCTGTTGTCCCTTCACACCAGAAGATTGCTGTCCAAGGAATGGTGGATTATTCATAACTCCTGCTTTGTTTTTTGAGGAGGCATCTTCTGCAGACTTGTTTCTCTTGTGCACAGCTGGTATGTCTCTCTTCCTCCTCTTTTTCATAATGAGTTTTTGCAACATTTCACCACCTCTTCCTGTCCTTCTGTCTCTTAATTTCTTTCCAACGCTTTCTTGCTTTCCTGCTTTTCTTTCTTCCATTTCTGAGCATTACTCCTTTTTACACCTCACAAGTAGATCCTGGACCAAACTAAACCTTTTTCTTCCATAGTTATAAATACTAGAGAAAAATATTATTTAGAAGAACGTAGCTTGTGGTCTATGTTCCTGTTAAAACTTCGCAAGTTTCTTGAGATAATAAGAAATCTGCTGACACATCCCTAAGTAGAACTTAAAATTAATCTCTTCAATAACAGTAGTAGGATGATTCCATCAGGGAGCTGTTAGCCAGGAGAACTAACTTCAGTTTCTATGACCTTGAGCAAGCCTGATCCTCCCTGAAGCCTGACTTCCCATTGCCTTGCACCTTGTAATGTCCTTTGCCTTATGCAGAAACACTGTGATGTAACATGATTTGACAGTCTGCCTTCTATTCCCATATTTGATAGGACAGGGGGTAATGGATTAAAACTTAAACAGGAGAAGTTTAGGTTAAATGCAAGGAAGAAGTTCTTTACTGTGAGGACAGTAAGGCACTGGAACAGGTTTCCAACAAGTTCACTACCAAGGAAGTGGTAAATGCTCCATCCCTGGCAGTCTTCAGGGCCAGGTTGGATAGAACCTTGGGTAACATGGTCTAATGTGAGGTGTCCCTGTCCATGGCACGGAGGTTGGAACTAGATGATCTTAAGGTCCTTTCGAACCCTAACCATTCTATGATTCTGTAAATGAGGAAATCAAGCTACTTGCTCCAAATGGAAGAGGATTGATTTCTGCTGCAGCTGCTGGATATACAACTTACAGGTTTACAAACTTATTCTGTCCTCTAAACAATATTATCACTCTGGACATTGAAATGGCTTTTGGCTTTGGCTTTAAAATTCTCACATCCTTTGCTAGAAGACACCAAGTCTATGCAAGGAGATCTGATGGAAAGCTCTGGCAAGAAAAGTGACTGAGGTAGCACTGAGGAATTGTGGATGTTTGTCTTGTAAAGCTTGGTGCCAAAAGCGGATGGCTGCTAGTTTCATAAAAAGCTGTGCTTTTTGGTGTATCTAGGACTACAAGAATCAGACTGGGATCCCTGGGAATAAGCAAACGTCTTGTGTCAACCTAAGATATTAAATGTACTGGAGTCGTTCTCCTTTAGTGCTAATATATGTCCTGTTTGTTTCACTCAGCCATACCTGTGAACTAATTTTTTTTTACGCATTGTATCACTTTATAGGATTTTCTGTGTTGAATTGCTTCTACAGGTTGTGATGCAGTGCAGGCGGGCATATGTTAGTGGGGGTTTGGCTAAAGGTTCCAGTTGGTCCATGAGAATAATAGCATCTCACACTTTGCTCTTCCTGTGGTCTCCAGCAAAGGCATTGATTCTTTTGCTTGCTTCAGCTGATGGTTTGAAAAATGCTTTTCTGTTCTGCCAGGTACTGTAACACAGGAGCAGGGGATCTGAGCCTTCACATCTTTGCTACACAGAGCTTGGGGATACAGGGTTTCTGCTGGGCTTTGGGATTGCGGAATCCTAAGGCTCCTCTGAAATTCTCCCACGCTGTGTATTATTGCAAGGACCAGTCTGTAAAACTGCCTTCTGGAATCAAATGCCTTTCAGGAGGTAGTGGTGTTCCATTCTACTATGTCTTGGCATATTGTAAGACCATATTAAAACCACTTGAGAGTTGTACTCTGCCATAAGATCTAAAAATTTTATATGCGCATAGATGATTTGGTGTCTCCCGTTAATAGCTTTGGGAAGTCTGAAGAGGTTGTAAGATTTCCTTTCTACAGATGTGGAAACAGAAAGATGTAAATGACTCGCCTGGGAAAGAAATGAGGGAAATGTAATAATATGCCAGACGTCTAAGTCAGCCTCTCAGCTTGAAGGAAAAAAATTACACTTTTGCCACTCAAGAAGTGCTCAAGGCCAGGTTGGACAGAGCCTTGGGTGACATGGTCTAGGGTGAGGCATTCCTGCGCACAGCAGGAGGCTTGAAACTAGATGATCTTAAGATCCTTTCTAACCCAAATCATTCCATGATTCTATGAATTCATCTTCCTAAAACTTAAAAGAAAGCATTCATTAGCTTTTAGGTGATGTTGCCTGCAGTGCCTTTTCAGACTTGCTTCCTAAAGAGTAATTGCTCTAAGAATATTCTTGCTGCATGACTGGTTGTTGTTTCTGGTAACTTTTTCAGGAGTGTAGTGTGTGCAAATGTTAAAAGTAATTTGAGTAGTTCTGAAAAAGCATTATGATTTAGCCAAAGAGTAGCACAAAAGGCAATGTGGAACTTGTATGCTTGACAATGCATCAGATAAAAAAAAGCCTAGTTTTCTCCACTAAAAATAGAGGACATGGAGACACCTTCAGAAGTAGTTTTAAACATAGGGAAGTTGTAGATTCCCGAACACTGGAAACTTTTAGAATTCAGTGACAGAATGCTGAGACATCTTGTCTAGGTTGTGCTTTGCCTGGATGACAGGATGATCCTGGATGTCTCTTCCAACCTGGTGTTCTGTAATTCTGGATTTTAAATCAAATGCATTTTTACCAGTTCAAGGGAGACTATGGCCTTGTGGAAGGTCTATCAATATTATATGTATTTTCAGTAGTCAAAGATATGAAAGCTTATTTTTAAGAAAAAAAACAAAAGAAACCAAAACCACAGAATGGTTAATATCTGCAGAATGAAGGACAGAAAGACAGAAATTTGGGAAGTATTTTCAATGTTAAGATCATAATTAGCTTTAAGTAATGACCAAGTAGATTTTTGCACTTCTTTGAGCTATTGTTTTGGAAGATTAAATGGGTGAACACACAGAACTGGATAAAATATTTAGCAATACCTCTTTCAAGACCAAAGATGTGACTTCTGAGCCAAATTTCTTAATAACTTTATTGAAAGCTAATCTGGGATGATAACAAAAGATGTTTTAAAACTTTCCTGCAGTGTTAAAATCAATTTGAACTTCAGTTTTAAAAAGTTATACTCAGAAACAAAGAATGAAACTGAATTTAGATCTGGGACCTTAATGTTAGGTACTCTGTCAGCTTTATGTTTCTGCACAATTCATAGAATTCACATTTTATTAACACTCATCTCCTATAAACCAGTCACCATGGAAAATATGGCAGCATTAGGATAAGGTCAGAAATATTTATTAATACCCTGAAAATTTCTGGAAAAACTATATCCTGAACTTACAGCTGAAAATAAAAACCCTTGGAAGAGAGTTGATGGAGCCAAGATAAGGAAAGCCAGATTAGATTAAGTGAAAATTTTGTTTAAGTTGTGACCTTCTTAAATGTAGTTATTTGAAAAGCATGCCAAGGTTTACTTAGAAAAATACTAAATATTTCATATGAAACTTAATATTTGAATTGGGAAATTTGTCAAAATTGTATGTTGGAAAACGTTGCCTTTGCCACTTGGACATTTTCTGAGCAAAATGTATTTTTTGTGAAAGTGCCCTGGCATTTTAATAGCAGGCAAATTGCCAAGATCTTGTACATTTCCTTTCTGATAGCTGATATGTTTTTCACTTACATAATATTGGTAGCTCTTATTTTACCCCATACCTATAATGTATTTTGCTTTACTTATATATTTTTCTGTCCATGGGATTTTTTTATTTGTTAATAGAGGGTTATCCACGTCCCCTTTTAAGCTATGATGTTAAGAGGCAAATTCAATATGCTCACAGTCTGCAGATAACACTGCTGGCTTTTTTTCTTTTCACTGGTATTCAGTAGTCCATGATTTGGGTAATTGCTGGTTATTTATCTTTTTTTGAATGCTTTTATAGCACGCTGTGTTTTGTTTGTGGTGGATTTTTAGCCTCTCTCTTGTCGGCTCTCTTTGACTGGAGAAATTACTGTGGCTTGTCAGTGGCTGAGGTTGGACACTTCGCTGTTCCTAAATACTACTGTGTCACTTGCCACTGCATTTAAGCCATGTTCACAAACATAAGCTTAATATCACTCAGGCAAAAATGAGAGGCTTTCTCTTTAGACACTCATGCTAGCAAGTAACTTTACTTTAAAGTCACCAAATGATGTAGTGGCAGAACCCAAAATTTTCCCTCTCTGCATTCTCTGCAGGTCAGTTTATAAGCTTCAGCTAACAGAATTATCCCCAGGGACACTGACTGTAGACTGGCAGTGACATTTACTGTGGCAGGGACTACAGGCTTTTACCAGAAATTTCAGAAAAAGCCAGTTTTAGTACATTTTAGAAAGGTGAAGAATAACAGAAGAATGCACAATAAATTTTCATTACACTTCTTAATCCAGTAAATATATGTTGATGGCTGCACAGTAAGATGTTATTGTGCTTTTTCCCTAAGGATTTGAGTTTCCAGCTTATTTTGATTTCTTAAAGAACCACAAAAATCAGGAGGAAACCTCTAATTTAGGCTCGCCCAGCTCTCTTGTATTTTATTATATTATATGGTAATCAGGGGTACTCCAACTTCATCTACGGCTGCTCTTTAGCAGTGTACAGTGGTGCAATCTGGCCTTTCATGTGTTTTGAGTATTGATTTTCCAGATAGAGAGAACTGCAATAATAACCTGGGGAGGTCTGGCATCGCTGTGACCTGGTTTGCTTTTATTCCTTATGGCCCTAGGCAAAGCAGTCAGTTCCCAGGAGAGGGAGGCTGCTGGAAACAGCGTGGCTCTCCCCACTTTGCTTGTGTGAAAGCCCTGGTGTAACTGGCTCTCCTTCCAGCTTTCCTTTTGAGCTGATTTCCATTCTAGTTCTCATTTTCCCCTCCCACCCTTCCAGTTGCAGATCAGCCTGGAGGGCACTTTTCCAGCATTCAGCTCAGGCTGTATTACTGAGCAGCCTTCCACTGGCATAGCTAGCAGTTGCAGCATTGGAAGCTGGGGGAGTTGCACATTGGATGAAAAATTGCCTATCAGATGCAATTTTGGTCAAGAATCATCTCAAAGTGGTGCTCTGTTTTCATAATGTATTGTTTCCTTCGGACAAAGAAATGCACTGGCATCTCTATGTAAATTTGTTTCTTCCCTTTTTAAAGCTCTCGAGTGTGAATCCCATTCACACTGGGCTACCACAGAATCGTATGATCATAGAATCATTTAGGTTGGAAAAGCCTTTTAAGATTATTAAGTCCAACCATTAAACCAGCACTGCCAAGTCTGACACTGCACCATGTCATTAAGTGCCACATCTACACATCTTTTAAATACCCCAGGCTTGGTGACTCCACCACTTTCCTGGGCAGCCTGTTCCTGTACTTGACAATCCTTTCCATGAAGAATTTTTTCCTAATATCCAACCTAAACCTCTCCTGGTGCAACTTAAGGTCATTTCCTCGTGTCCTATTGCTTGTTATTTGGGAGAAGAGAGACAGCCACCTTGCTACAACCTCTTTTCAGGCAGTTGTCAAGAGCAATAAGGTCCCCCTGAGCCTCCTTTTCTTCAGGTCTTAGTTCCATGGAATCACTGATAAAGCTATTAGTAATCTGGACTAGGGAATCAAGTGCACCATGGTGATAGGTGGCTTCCAAATATCAAAGACAAAAAAATGTCATGATAGTTGTTGTGGTGTTTTTAATCCTGTCATGATCCTCTTCATATGAGACTAGTTCTACATGAAGAACCTGTGATCCAGACTAACTACTCTCCACACCAAAGGAATGACAGTACTGGGAGGAGTGATGCTTCATGGGCCTGAGCTGGTGACTGATATCAGTACCCAAGATCTTTCAAACTATGTGACCAGATGAGTTTGTAGTCTTGGATATGTTTACTTGATCTAAAAAAACATCCTTGTAAATGGGGTTCTCTCATGTGAATGATGCTACTCACCAACTATTTCAGAATACAGTATACTCTCAATATTTGTTCATTACATGTAATGGTGGGCATGCAATATTTATAGTCTTTCTATAAGGATTGCTGTTGGGAATAGCAGAGTTACAACCAATTACAAAAGCCAAATTGGTTACTATACTTTGGTTGGAATAACCTAGCTCTACACTAAGTATATTACACAGTAAACAAAAGGCAGTTGATGCCTATTTGAAGAGACCTCACTCATTTCAAAAGTCTCAGGAGACAAAATAAGTTATTTGTGTGGCTGAATCACTGAACAAAAGAGAAGCCATTTATTATCTGAAGTAACAGGACAGCATATGTTTCACTGCAGCGTGGCTGGCAGCCCAGAGCCTTGAAAAATTTGTTTTTGTCTTCAGGGGAGTGTAGGCATCAACTGTGTGCATCTCAAGAGGTGTTAGAACAGCATCTAATGAGTAAAGTTGCAATCAAATGAACCTTTCTAGGGAAGAGCAAGCAACATATTCAAGTTTTTGGCAGATGCCATTACACTTCTGAGTTTTTTAATCAGAGCAAATCTACTGTGATTTCTCACAAGTTTTCTTGAGCTTTACAATAAAGAAAGATGTGCTGAGCTGTTCTCTCTCTCCACCCAACCATCTTGATATTTTAACCTTAGAAGTGAAAATAAAAGTTAAAATACAGTTTGTATTTTAGCTTCTATTCTCTTGCCTATTAAAAATTACTGAGATTGTCACCTAAGATTTCCTGAGCTAGTCACCAAAGGGGAGACCTGTGGAACCTGATTTTATTCTGGAAAAATTAAATTGTCAATTTTTATTCTTAGTAATTTGAACTCCTGAATGTGAAGAGCAAATATCCTGAAGAGTCAATTCTGCAGATGCACGTAGTCCTAAATTTGTCATGTTTGTGTTCAGATATGCCATGCCATCTGTCTTTATTATTGTAAGTGGAATTTATTATCCCGACCCAGGGAACTACAGAGCAGTCAGCCTCACCTCTGTGCCTGGCAAAAGCTTGGAGCAGATTCTCCTGAACAGCATGCTAAGGCACATGAAAAGCAACAAGGTGCTTGGTGACATCCAGCATGGCTTCACTAAGGGGAAATCCTGCCTGACCAATCTGGTGGCCTTCTAGGATGGGGGTATGGAACTGATGGACAGGGGTCGAGCAGTTGATGTCATCTACCTGGACTTGTGCAAAGTGTTTGACACTGTCCCGCATGACATCCTTGTCTCTAAATTGGAGAGACATCAATTTGATAGGTGGACCACTCAGTGGAT
>JAOEHX010063166.1:0-15199 GCA_025448015.1 Bolborhynchus lineola | reverse complement strand
TTTTGATTAGCTACCAGTAATGTCCCTTTCCCTTTTTCTGGAAGCTGGATTTGTGAATAACAACCCTATAGGGTTATTAAATATCTAGAAAAAGCCAAACAAAATGAAGAAAAAATCTAAATAGAAACAAGTAAAACCGAAAACCAAAAAAAAATCAAACCCGAACCCAGAAAATTGGACTGATAATTCCATTGACTGGAATGTCCGATACCTGTGTTCTCGAATGTTAAATCTTTTCAATTCTTTTAGGATACGATTCCCAAGCTGTTAAGGCTTGTAGCTTGATGCATGCCAATGTAACAAAAGCCAAGCACACTCTTATATATCTATGGTTATTTGGATGCAGCTGAGATATACCACTGTACATTGAATTTTTTAAGTCTGATTCAGAAACAAGCGTGTTAAGGAAATGTTGTCCAGCACAGCAGAATTGTCACAGTGAAGAATTTGAATTTTTTATTTTTATTTTTTTTCCTTAAATAAACACTTGCTGAAATGTGAAAAGGGAGAAGGGGGAATGTGAATAGAGCCTGAATTTGTGGGGTTTGTGCAGGAAAGTGTTATATGTGCCCCAAGGTATTTTGGTATCAGGCAATGGACAGAGAACTTTGGCACCAGTAATGCTTAAAAGCTGAGCCTGAAAGAAGTGCTTCCCTCATGTAAGTCTTTGGCTGTATTTCTAGAAATGGAAGATCTGGTTTTCGTCCTGTATTTTTGGGAGCTGTCAATTGTCAGCAGTTTTTCCTCTTAAGGATCTATCCTGAAAACATAACAGAGAAACTCCCTAGGAGGAACCTAAAAGAAAGGAGTAAAATAATCTATGATCTGAAATAATTAATACCCCACTAAGGAAAGACTGAATTAATCTCCTGGAACTAGATGATAAGCGAAACAAAATTTCTTCTTTATTTAAGACCTTAAGAAAGCCTGTGTACTTCTGTCTTCTTACAAAGTAGGGTGTTGTGTGACTTGTTTCTGGTGATCTTGAGCAGGGGTCCTTAATAGGCTTAGTAGTATGAACTCTGCATTTCAAAGAACAGGAGTAGTGTACCCAGTGAAATTGAGGCTTCTTGTGAAGACTTTAAAATGTTGAAGAGAATCAGAAAGGGAGAAGAGCTCTATACACTTCCTTTCTCCTATGGAGCAAAGGTGTAGGTGGGCTGAACTCCAGGGATCCCTTCTTTTTTGGATCACCCCTCTGGGATCAGGTTATACTTGATTGCATTGCTGAGGTGTGAGTATACAATGCTCCCACATGGTTATTTTAAAAGTGTACATTACTCATTAGAACCCCTTATCACTCCATCAGTGTTCTGCAGAGTTGCAGTTGTGTATGTTAAGTTTGAAAATAAATCCATTCCAAGATCCTACTTATTCAAATTTCTGTACCGAGTTCTTTGAGTAAGTAGTCTTTCGATATTTGAAGTATTTCTGCTGCATGTGTAACTCCTTCAGTTATGAAAGGCTTATTTTAGGTTTATGTTTCATACCAAATGGAATTAGACCTGATTTCTCAGTCTTAGAGTGTCACTACCAGGATGAATGTATTTATATTGTAGATTCTGTTTGACTTTATCTCCGATCACACATTCCTGATACATAATGGAGAGAGTGTAGCTATGGTGGCAGAGATGGGTATGACAGAATCATCTAAGGTTGGGTTCAACTTCTTCAGTTTGCAGTGCTTGCTTATTTTCAGGCTGCTTATGCTATTGAGGAAAGTTGGTTAAAACTAGCTGAGGCCAAAATTGGCATCGTAATAGGACTAGTAAGACTCTAGAAGTGATACTTGTGGGTAATGTACTGAGCAGAAGCATTGTGGTGTCTTAAATTTTAATTATAAAGATGTCTTATGGAAGAGGCACTGATACCATTCTTACTTTTCAGCAAATATAAATATTAATCTTAAAGCAGGATTTTAAGTTGTTTTCCTCTTATTTTCTCTGGTATGATATTAAGGAGTGGGCGATGTGTGTGTATACACATAGAGGAAATCTGCTATAACCTAGGTAGAGGTTTGTTGAGAGACAGATTTCCTGTCTTGGATTAAAAAAAATAAACTCTGTGCAGTACTTACTCCTGCTTGACTTTTTCTGTTTATGTATATTAAATGTGTAAGAGAAAACTTAGTTTCCCTACAGCTACAGTTATACTGCAAGAATATATTTTTGTTCTTGTATGAAATAATGTTACTTCGCTAGCCAGCAGAGTTTCTCATGCTCAGTAACTTTTCCTCATGCTAGAACTAGAAGTGTTTCTTTCATCATGTGTGTACTTACTTTTTTTGTTGCCTTTGGATTTTGGGGCAAAGGCTTAGGTACCAGCATTATCATGTTGATATATCTGCTTTTATTACTCTTCTGCATGTGTGTGCATTGCATCTGTGATGATGAGACAACAACTGAAGTGTTAAAGATGGTTACTAGGAGCAGCTGATTCTTAGAAGCCCAGTGCCTTCTACATAGGGCCCACTCTTAAAACCCAATGGGAATTTTGTCTGTATGTGGAGTTTTAAGCAGTCTTCCTGTGACAGGACTGAGCTGTGGAAAGGTAAAAGGGATATCTGATCTGTTAGAACAGAAACTTACTTCAGTGGCTAGCTGGGATTTTCCATCATTTTGCCACAGTCATGCTGGAGTTAGTTGTTTCTTTCTACTGCATACCATGTCCTCTTTGGCTTTTCCTTTTGTTTTCTCTCCCCTACCCCCCAGAATTGGTAAAGTTGTGCAGAAGCAAGGACTTAGAATGAGTTCTGAGAAGATTCCCTTAGATGGTATATAAAATAAAATTGGAAACTCTTTACTCTGATCTTGTAAATCTCCAGTGACTTGCTAAAGGATCATGAAAATGATGCTCTCTTCTGAATATTCTGTGTCTTTTATATCAGGTTACTGCTTACCTGGCAGATGTTCCCAGACTGAGAATTGGCACAGTGTGGAGGGCACTGCAGTAAAAGTGTTTAAGCCCCCTTTTTGGGTATGTTTTACTCTTCATAACTCAATGTATTGTATTTATAATGTGAATGGTTGAGGGCATATCTGAAAAATAATGATGGGATACAAGATTATGGGCCTGACTTTATTAAAACCTTTTATAATCTCAATGCAAAAAGCCCAACCCCAAAACCCCAACTGCTGCTTTTGTATCACGTGATGGCTTATGTAAAATCACTTTGAAGAAACAACATCTGAAGCTCTTGGATTTGTTGAATGATTATGATTAGATGTTCAGATAAGTAACACAGTGCTATAAATGCAATACTTTACCACTGAAAGCTTTTTGCCTTGTGACTTTACCTTTAGGAAAACTTTCTAGTTTTTCTCAAGGCAGTAAAATTTGTATTGCTGCTGTGGTTTTGAGGAACTACAGGGGACTGAGTTCCAGGTAACTCCTGAAATTCTCATACCCATTGCACTGATTTGGAAATATGTGTGTTGTTGATGAGGAAGTATGTGTATGTCATGGATCTAAAGAAGAGTGCAGCTGTGGAGATTGTCTTAAAATCAGTAATCTTTCAGTGTGGTCTGGTCTTTTAGAGATTGAATTATCTGTTTCTTAGTGCTAATAAAATAAATTCTTTGATGCAGAAAACCCTAAACCCCTTAATTAACAGGGAAACCTAATATGAGCGTAAAGGTCATGTGAGCTTCAGCCTGCTGCATTTATGGATGCAGAATTATTGCTAAAAAGATTCCAGTTCAGCTTGCAACATAAAAGACTCTAACTTACAAGGGATGAAAGGGAGCTTCAGTACTCAGGCCCCTGAAGCATGATTATCGTCTTTGCAAGGAGTTCTTTGATTCTGTTTTCAGTCACAATACCTGGTAGATGAAAATTGCTGACTTTCCAAAAGCCTCTTGCCACAGGTGAAGCTAGCATAACCAAAGGCAATGAAAGTGTCTTCAGATTCTTTGGTGGCTTTTAATTCTTTGCAAGAATCCCGTGTAACGTCAGTTTTCTAAGTCTCATCCATGAGCAGAAGGTACTGTTTACAATTGGACAATCAGGTATCTTATTTGCAGACATGATGACCTCTGCCCATCAGCTATAATATGAATTCCATTAGGAATTGGGGCTCAGAACTTCTAGAGTTTCAGGGCAGGCTTTCCTTGCCTGAAGTTGTCATTCCTACTGTGCCCTAAGGTCATCATTTCTGATCACTGTTGATTTTAAGCCTCATGCTAAACAGTGAGGCTTTTCTCTCCTCATTGACACTTTTACTTTAATTTGTTAGGGTGGGTTCAGGGCCAGCAGCAGGACTTGACTGAATTACGAGTGGCGTGTCTGATTCTTGGATTTGCTATTATTTGAATACTTCTGAAATAATTAGCTTTAGGCCAGATGCTTGGCTATTTCTAGTCCCCTGCCATTCCGATTTTGCTTTAAGGCAAAAAATAAGGAGTTCCTTTGCATAGAAAAATCTCTAGCATAGATCTAACCAATATCCATATGTTGGACTTATTGCCTCAAATCCCATTTCCTGATTGCCACAGATGCACTGAAATATCTCTGGAAAGGGGTAAAAAAATACCATGTGTTTTGGTGATGCTGTCTGCTAGGAAGTCCTGTAATGGGGAGGAAGAGGAGGATATCAGCACTGTGTTCAATAGTAATGTGACCTCCTGCTATTCTTTGGTGTTCCCTTCTGCCCTCACTGGTGCTTGGCTACTTCTGGGAATATAACCTTGGAGACTTGGATACCCTTACCCATCTTGCTTGTGGATTGTCAGGGATACAGCTGCTCTGCAGAATGCAGTGCAACTAAGCTAGCTCCAAGTGAGATTCCTCAAGTGCTGGAAGCAGTGTTCCTATGTTAGTGGCCTGAGCAGAGCTCTGCATTTAACTTGTTTGGCAGACTTTGGTGCTAATATGGCTCCATTACTTTGAGCTATCTGGATATCTTTCAACTGAGCTATGATCCGTGGAAACAGGTAGTCTGGGTTTTGTAGGTTCTTCACACTCTTGGAATTAGCTCTTACACAGCAGGTTAGTGTGTTATTGTAAGCTTAGTATGTTTGGGTATCTCTGTTTAAATTTTTAAGGGGAACTGAAATATGAGTTAAGCATTGTATTGATTTCACTGGAAGCACAGAGCTCTACAAGTTGGACCAATTATGTGTCCAAATGGAATTTCAGAATTAAACCACCTTCAAATTGGTATCTGTTATTTTCTTCTCTCCAATCTACTAATCTACCAGGGTAATCTATTGGCTTTTAGTAGTGTCTGTGAAGACTTCTGAAGATAACTAAATAAGAAATAGAATTTCCTAGTGTTAAAGAATAACCCTGTGAGGTTATTAGATGAAACTGACATATTTTAAAATTTGTGTTCAGATAGTTAAAGATAAAATAGGTCTTTTCTACCACTATAAGAAGACAGTAAACAATTTTTTTGGGGGGTGTATAATGTGTTGCAGTTGTTAACTGCTGACCCTGCTTTTATGCTACAGGAATTTTTGGAACTATGAGTGAGCAGTCAAGCAGAAGCCAGGCTAAAGCAACAACTCTGATGAATGACATCTCAAAGCAGAAAGAATGTTTTCTGGTAACTGAAGGTGTTGCCTATAGAAAGGGAAAACAAAGGACTTGTAGTATATTCATAATCTTAATTTCTGAAAAGGGTGTGCGTGCGTTACAGGTTTCAAGTTATTTAGAGAACCCAGTGAGAAAAGATGGTGAAGCTGGAACTTCCAAGGCTTCCAATGTTTTCTGTGACTGCTGTGGTGGGTAAGCTAGCTAACTCCCTTGATTTAATTGCATATGTGAAGAAATTTAATGGAGACTGCTTATGTCGCAAGGAAACCTTTTATCAAAAGTGGAGAAATTATTAACATTACATTTGAATTTTTGATTTACATGTTAGTGTACACTAAACTACTAATCCTTCATCAGCTAATGGGTATTTGGATGCTATTTTGTGCTACTAAATAGCACAATATAGGCAGGCTGGTAGAGCAAGATTGTTGGTCCTGGGCACATGACATCCCTGCTTTTTGTTTTGAGGTCTTTATACCAGTTCTAGTCTGGTCCTTTCAGCTGAGTTTGAATAGTTAAGAATTTCCACTGAAATAAAACACATTTTCCATGTATGTTGTTATGCACTGAAAGCCTTCCAGAACAAGTTTTGTTTCCTAAAGGAGCAGTGAAATCAAACCAGAAATACTGACTTACAGAAGAATGTGAGTTTTACAAATGAATGCAGTCAAGTCATGATGTGAAGAAAACCATTTCAGAAATGTTGCATTAAAAATTAGTCATACTGCCAATATGGAGGTAGTCTGGTTTCATTTCTTTAGCAGGCTGGAGATGACACTAGCTGCTCACATGTTGAAAGAGTAACAGAATAACTTTTTTGCCTTGATCTGGGGGTAAGGGAATAATCTTTTCCTTATTCATTGGAAATAGGACAAGAAATAATGGCCTTAAGCTTCACTAGAGACTAAGGCTAGATAGTCAGACCTTTTTTATTTGCAAATATGGAACAAATATTTTGAAAGAGTTTTGAAACCTCTGGAGCTTTAAAGAATAGGTAACAAACAGGGGCCAAGTGGGACATGCTTGGGAGAGCTAGATGGATTGGACCATTGCTTCAGGAAAACCCTCTAGATCTAATCAAAGATGAGCAAGAAAACATTAGTCTGTCATCTGTGAGCACTGATCCATGCTTTCAATTCTTGATGTGCAGTGTGAGATAGAAACAGGGTGTGACTAAAATCGTAAAGACAAACTGCAGTCAGGGTTCAGTCTAGTAAACTAAGAAGCTGTTTCCTTTTTCTACATCTGAAAAAAGATGACAGATTCCAAACTATTGGAAAGTGATGCTAATTTAAATCAAACCTAAATCAAGGTCTAAATTTTCCAGCGTGCTTACTGTCCTTACTTACATATTTAGCAGCCATATACACATAAGTAGCTTGTTGGCCTTGGGGTCTAGCGCATACATCCTAAATCCTAAGGAATGCAGAAGTTGCATGAAATAGTATTAAGTGAATTTCTATTTATGCTTTTGAATTAAAAACCAACCAACCGAAAAACCCAAGCAAACCTAAAGCTGAAATAAAATTTGAAAGCATCAGAGGTAAAGGCAGTTAAATGTCTTTCAAATATCTGGTTTCTTTTAAAATATATTCCTGATTTAAAAGGTGCCCTTTTTTGTCATGGTGACTCACTTCATTTGACTATTGATCACACTTTTAATTTTTTTGCCGATGAGCTGGTCTCAGTTAGAATGAGCTAAACTAATTTGCAGATCAGGATTTGAAAACACTGAAGCACAATATGCCACTTTCTGTACTCTAGAATTCTACTCCCCATCCCTTCCTTATGCACTAAGAGAAAACGATCTGTCTAGTTTTAATTTATTTTGTACAACACAAACTAAGCTTGTTAAGTTCAAGGCAATTAAAAAGAAATGTTTGAGCATATGTCAGCTTCTCAGAAACTTGTATTGTGTAATCCAGCACTTCATTATTCTGACAAGATGAAGGAATGTTTCCAGTAGAGGAATCAGTCAGAAGTGAATCATCATCTGTGAGGAGAGAAGGGAGGGAAAGAAAGTGTCGAAATTTTGTCCTCTAGGAATTAGACTTAACTTACTTTTGTGTGAACTCAGGCTACCTCTAGGAAGTTTATGACCTAGAATAGCCAATGACATTGCAAAACAGTGTTCAAGGTCTTTGTTGTAGTTATCCTCTGTATTTGGGTGACACAGAGGCAAAAAACAGCAGCTGAGGAAGTAACTTCCTCTGAACCTTTGATCCCGCGTTCTGCTGCTGCTCTAACAGTAGCCTTAGGAAGAGTAGCTGTCAGGCCTCTCTTGCTTAAATGTAGGTTTAGCATTGCATCATGTTCTGAAGGAAACAGTCCAACTTTACTTGTACCATTATATTATCTCTTTCTGAAGGAAAAGCTGTTGAACATGTTCTGTATTATCCTCTTTACTTTGTGAGCATGTGTTTTGTAGAAACCACTAATAGAAAAACTATTGCACTTTAGGTGGAAGCCTCTGAACATATCAGCTGGCCTTTGTAGTAGGAGCCTACTAGATGAAACTATTTATTGCAGATACGAACTTGTCATTTTGCTTATGAAGTAGGATTTGGTCATTAGATTACAGTAATCCTATTCATGGCACATAAATTGCAGAAAATATAAGGCTGAGATCAACATCATTTTGAATACAATCTAGTTCACTGTGAATTCTGGTATGTCAAGGTTTAGACTTCTGCTTGAATAACTTGAGTTGTCTTTGCTTCTTATATGACAGTATCTAAGTAGTCCATCTCTAAATGACAGTAAATGAAATTGTATTCCCATGTTGTCATAAAACTAGCATGGATAGTATTTAGTTTAGTTAAAAACTGATTTATTTATTTTGATTTTTAATTAGAATCTTGGTGTGACTTTCAGCAAGAGAATTCCTGAGCCACATTTTTGTGTCTCCGCAAGAAGTAGACAAGGAAAATATTAGCTTTGCAGGCTCTTGAAGTAGGTGCTCTATGTCTCTAAATTCTATGAAAGCTTCATGCTTATAATAAAAGCTTTAAAAAAACCCTCAGTGTAGAGAATTCCCCCCCAAAAAAATTCTTCAAGGTCTTATTTTGGTTTTATTTACTTATTTATTCCTTCTCATCCCATTCCAGGGCACATTTGGTTTGAAATCCATTATGCTTAAGTTGCAAAACCAGGTAGTGTTATTTTGCTTGTGTTGTTGGAACTGCTTAGGTACAGATTTTTGAGCTTTTCTGTAGTTGTGCAAGATAGAATTAACTGGTTCATGGCATCAGTTACATTCTAGCGGGTGGAGCTTTATGACAACAGCCAAACAGTTGAGGCCGTTTACATGACATGCAAACTTTGCTGATCCAAACTACGGCTGCTGTCTAATCCTGCACTGTTGCTTGGCAGCTTTATTTCTTTTGAGCAGTGTTTTGTTAGTATATTAGCTTCTTGTTTTCCCTTTCTATAGGCAACTTGTTGTGCAAAACATGATTGCGCATCTTTGTGCAAGCAGGTTTGGGTTTTTTCCTTCATCAAATTGTACCTTTTTCTTTCCTATATATATATAAATCTTGGTGTTCTATTCATGGATATATAAATCCTTAAATAGAACTTGGCATTTGTATCTCTCATGAATCATGCATTCATTGGCATCTGTGATACATTATTAATCTTTAATCTGAAGATTCAAGTTGTCACTGTAGCCTGTTTTAATATTACCAAGACAGGAAAAAAAGCCAGCAAAATCATCATGACACTTGCTTTTGAGTGGCTTAGATGAAAACTGCATTATTGCTTATACTTACGGAAGTTTATGTACTGGGACACAGGTGGAAAAACCTGGGAGATGGGGTGCACAGTTGCTTGATTCAAAATTATTCTACCTGTATGAACTACCAGTGAAAAATAAATTCAAAGAATCACTTTATTGTTCCAGAATTCTCTAGCAAATGCTAGAGAATGGTAATGCTTGTATAGGGGATAAAATAGAGAAGGTACAGAACCTAGTCATGTAGTTGCTGTATTGGACTACTGGAGGGACAATTTTAAGATTCTTAAACAGATGCTGTTGCAAAATAATAACTTTTGGAGGTAAAACTGGAGATATTTTAAAATAATCTTTGCAAGAAGTTAGTGAGAGGCATTATTTAATAATGCAAATAAAAATAAAAAATAAATAAAATAAATACCAAAAAATAAAAGCAAAGTTTGAAGCTTTCAGTCTTTTCTGCTGTCTGTGCTGTTCTTGGTACATGCCATTGCTGTCTGCTGATCCCATTCCAGGACTTCAGATTCTGATTTACAGCGCCTACCTACTGCTAAGATTATAGTCTGATTTAAGGACTGGTAACATTAAAGATCAGTATGCTTGTCTAAGTTATTTATTTGAGGTATGTGCTTGTGTGGGAGCTGTTGTGCTTATCTAGGGGAGCTACTGGGAGATTTCCAGGTGTGTGTGTGGTGGGGAAATCTTGTTGCTGTGGGAAAGATGCTACCTGGATATTCAGCTAGAAGGGGGCTGGGAAAATGTTCCCAGCCAAAGTAAGAAATGTAGCTGCTGTAAGTGGAAATGCCTGTTCAGAGAGCTACAAGGAGATAGGACAACTGAACCATCAAATAGGTTTGTTGCAGTGCTTGGCTGGGGTGTGCAGAAATCATTCCTTTGACTGCTGAGTAGGAAGTGTTTGAAACTTCCTTACTGAAGGTAATGGAGAACTTTCTCCTCCCCCCTCTTCAACTGATGCTTCCTGAACAAGAAAAGACCTTGTGTTGCTGTGTACAAATGCCTTGTTTGAACAAATGGAGCTGTTGCTTTCTCATTCTGTAATTCAGGCTTTGATTAATTACATGCATTTTTAAAAATGCAATTTAGATGAAGCCGCAGTATTGAAGCAGAATGACTTTGAAAACTGAACAATTATTGGTAAAGAGATACTTGCTTTCTGATTGATTCATCTACTTTAAGTTATTTGCTGGGTGTTGTGGTCACTGGATGCTGGGCTGCCTCAGAATACAGTGCCTGTGTTGGCAGACATACTCTCAAGTCTAGCACTGATTTAACCTTGACTTGTTTTGCAGTGACTTTAGGTTTTAGACTGAGTAGGAGTTAGTTGACATTGAATCTTTATGCTTGCTTATTATTTAAATGGAAAGGTAGTAGTTTATAGTAAGATAGCCTCTTTGAAGGAAAATGATCAGTTCATCTCTAACATCTGGCACTAAAAGCTTCAGATAACACCTAAAATTTTGACCCTCGCTCTCCCACTGTTCTGGTACTTTGGTTTGGTTCCAATGTGTAATTACTGGTCCTTCTTCTCTGCAGCCACTTCTGATGTTTTGGCTTTTTTTTGTTGCACAAAAGAAGAGAAAGCATTAAGAACGGGAGTCTTGCTTCCAACATGACAGCAGCCATGGATTAAGGCAGGTTTAGAACTGCAAGAGTCAAAGCTGGTAGTCTTGTAATTAAATGTGATGTAGCTACAGCTTTCTTAATAATTTGTGCAGTGCTCCTGAGACCTCTTCTTTAGCGCAAACTTCCCTAAAATGATGCAAGTCTGTTAGATATAAACCGGTTCTAAATGTTTCATCTCTGGAATACTGTTAATTCTTGCTATGCTTCACCTATTGGGCTCTTCCTGTTACAGCTGTTGCAATATTTTGTTCGTAAAAGACTCTATTGAGGCACAGTGCTTCTCCATGTGTTATTTGGGTCCTGATCAGACTCATTAAACCCCAGTGTTTTGGGCTTTTTCTTAACCCATTTAATATTTGTAGACTCATGTATTAGTTACTTTCTTGGAAGTCCTCTTTTGTGAGGCCAAGTTACTTAAATGTTTCCTGGTGTATAAAAAAAAACTTTTAAAAGGCAAAAAAGCAGACTGTATCCAATGCTAGATATTTGGTATTTGTGTGTGTTTGCATACTTGTGTTCAGAACCATTGAAGGTGTGTGTGTGTGTATACACTCTACTCTGTTCCATCAAAATAATGTGGAATAGTTAAAAGCAGTATGAATCATAATGACAGACTTGGTGCCTTGGTATCCAAGATACGTTAACATGCTGATAAGTTACTTGTTTTCCTGCTGTGAGAACTGGTTGCTGTATTTGATTCTTTAGCTGAATACAAACTAAATTAAATCTGCAGTGACCTTTATTGTGCTCTAGCTAATGACCCAGTTAACCTCTGGTTAATTTTCTGTCTCTTGGTGTCCTGGGAACAGGGACATGTTTACTTCAGTTGCCACAAACCTTTAGAAATGTGCCACTGGCATTTATTATTCTAGAGCTGTGTGTTTTAATAGAAATTAGCTAATGGGCCATGGGGGTCTGCAGAAGTTGTAGAATGCCAATGAGGAGTTTTCTTTCATTTTTCCTCCACCCTGATTTACATGACTAAGCTTTTAGCTTTTCTTGGTTTTGTTTTAGTTTCTTGAGTATTGATCTGTCTCCTGTGGAGGAAACAAACTATTTGCTTAACGTGCAGGAGGGTATTATTGTTGGCAGCTTCCCAGAGAGTCCCCTCTTCTACATGCTTTAAATTAAACTGGAACCAGCATGAACATTGCTGGGGGAGTTTGCAACTAATGCAGTATTATTATTGCATGGCTGTGTTATGCAAATAAATCTGAATATAACCATAAAATTAACAATAGTGAAGATTTTTTTCTAAGAGCAAATCTGAATGCCACTTTTCTGATGCAAACAGGACTCTGGCAACTGGGTGGGCTAATCTATGAAGTGCGTATTCCTCTGCAGGAAATGAAGTTACACTGATACAAAAGGCAGCAGAACAAGGCAAAATGATTATCCACCCATTTGTAGTAACAGTCCATATTGTTCGTGTCACACGTCTCTTAATGCACTGTCAAAACCGAAGCTGAGTCTTTCCTCATGTGTAGGAAATGTAGTGCTTACAGGTTGAGGCCTTGAGAAACAGCTGTTTTAGAGCCAGTCCTTTCTTCTTTGTCTGTTCCTTGAAAATTTTAACACAAATTTCCTTTGGAGATTAAATCCTTCTTTTTTTTGTTTTGCCAGTGGCAGCAACATGAACAGGTAGAAGCATCTTCCTGAGTGCTGAGCCTCACTGTCTAGTGCAGCTGCTCTGCAAAGGCAGATGGAAACACTGCTGTGGCAATCCTGAGTCCTGTGTTGGCCATGTGAACAGATGGGTTTGGAGAGGGAGTGGGAAAGCTTGGGCTGTTTTGCTGAGCTGTAGGACACTTGTTCAGACTTGTAAGCTTTATTTTGGGACTTTATGTGACCTGAACATCACTGCTTGATGATCATATGTTAAAAATATGCAACACTGAGAGCGACAGGAGGATTTTCCATGAAGAGTTTCTTGGAAACTTGCTCTGTTCATCCTGGTGGCTTAGATCACCGCGCAAAATAAGTAGGGTCTGTGCTCTGTGTGTGCCTTGGGTATGTTCTGTGATTTGGCTAGAGACAAGCTACCTCCATTGGCTGGGGAGAACTGGTGTTCTCTCTTATCTGTCCTCATTTCCTTATTACCTGTAAAAAAAACATCAAACATGGGAAAAAATACTAAAGACAGAACTGTACAATCTTTATCACTCGTTCTGAAACCATTGCTATCCAAATGGGACTTTGCATGTGTTCTACCTGGTGGTTAAATGAATTACTTAATCTCTTCTAAGAGCTTATTTGTAAAGGATCCACCACATCATATCCTACTGGGCACCACAACCCTTTTCTTCCTTATTGCAAGGGGGGAGAAATTATGTGACTGTAGAATCAACACTGAAATTGTGGATTGTTATGTTGTTACAGTGTGGTTTTGTACCTGAACTTAAAATGATGACAGTGTGTCCTGTGTGCTCCTGGTGTGATTTTATAAAGTAGTTACTTATTTTTTTTGTGGCAGAGGAAGATGCAAAATCTCAACTTTTGTAGTTTCTGTGGTTTTTTTTCCCTTGAGAATTAAGTATTAATGAAAGGAACTAAAAGTTGCAAGATATTAAAGCCCTCCCTCTTCACCAGCTGGAACATCCTGAAAATGAGAACTTTTTCTGTCAGTCATCAGAGAGTACAGGGAATTCTATGTACAAAGGGAGCTACAGTGCCCCACAGCTTAGTCGCTGGTCTTTTCTGTTTATGAGCTTATTCTGTCAGGGTCTGTTAGTTTTGGTATTGTTAGCGATTTAACAGGATTTCAGAGTAGTTGGTGGTCTCCATGGGTCCTTTCCCTGTTTCACCTCGGACTATTCCTGCTGCTAGAGGGGAAAAAACAAGTGTGACTGAGAAGATTGGAATTACACACAGTGTAATTCCCTTATTCATAAATTTATGAGGGAATTGCTTCTTTTGGTTAGTAGTTGAGAGGGACCACATTACAGGCTTTGGTAGGAGAGGGAATATACTTTTCAGTTATTTCAAATCCTAAGCTCTATGATACCTCTTTTGTTTAAAAATGAATCAATAAGAGAAGTTATTACTGTGTAGATGAATGTATGTTTCTATTAATTTGTACAAATCTGCAGTTGGAGCTATTGAGTCAGGCTAAGAAGAACTTGTTCAGAGTAAGGGCCTGACCTGGGTTCCTTCAAAGCCAGGTAAGAAAAGTATGTTAAGTGTATTAGACTATGCTCTGGATGGCTGTGGACTGACTATGCTCATGTGGATATGTTCATGTGATGTTTTATGATTAAAATGAGCTTTGTCCTCTTGTTGACAGGGCAATCTAGCATTGTGTATTCAACTGCTATCACAAGTGGGTTTTGAGTACCCTACAATACAATGAATTGTGATCAATTTTTGAAGATGAAGGTATGGAAGCATAAGGAAGATGAAGGAAAAAGCTAAAACACTTCTGAAATAGGATTTCAGAAAGAAATTTCAGAAATGCTGTTCTCTGACTTTTATTTCACCTCTAATTACAGAAATAGAAATGATATTGTGATTTGAATGATCACAAGAGATTTCATATAATACTTGGTGAGTATCTTAATAATCTCTGAACTGCTTTTGCTTATAGAAGAGAAATTAACCTTCCTAATGGTTCTTTAGTTCAAACACTTAACTATTCAGTGCTACTACTTTGATGCAGTGTGGTTCCTGCAGTGTGAAATTTAAGGAGAATTTAGGTAATACCTCTGTTTCAGAGAACTGAAAATACTTTGTGTAAGTGTTCTGTAGTATGGGTGTGGTAGGAAGAAGCTAATCTCGTATTTGGGCTTGAAAATCATTCTTTTTAAAATGTAAACCCTATAATAGGAAACAGTTTTTTTGGACTAAAGTTTTATTTAAAGACAATTGACTAAAAAATAGAATAAGGTTTTGATCTTGCAAACATGAGAATAAATCTGAATGGCATTAATGAATCTTATTTGTTTAGCCTGATGGATAGAATTTCCAAAATCTTCTTCCAAAAAGTTAAAACGTAAACTGCCATCTAGCTCTAGGGCTAAGCAGTACAGGATGTTAGTGCTGGTAGTTTATGGACACTGATTCAATTACTATTCCCAAGATTTAAATAAATATTTAGTGTATTGAAATCTGTCCTGTTATGGGTTTCTTTTGTGTTTAAAGAGTATACCTAAAAACTCTGGAGGAAAAAAGAAAAAACAAACCCAGAACAAAAGCACACCCCCCTCCCCCCCCAAGCTTTGAATTGCCATCTGCCTTTTTTCCTCTTTTCTCTTCTTCATGCTTCCTAATTATTGTGAATGGTCCATTTGC
>JAOEHX010063161.1:0-15538 GCA_025448015.1 Bolborhynchus lineola | reverse complement strand
TCTAGTTCCAAACCCCCTGCAAGGGTACAGACACTTCACACCAGACCATGTCACCCAAGGCTTTATCCAACCTGGCCTTAAACACTGTCAGGGATGGAGCAGCTGCCACTTCTTTGGGCAACCTGTTCCAGCGCCTCACCACCCTCACAATAAAGAATAAAGGAAAGAATGGGACCAAGCAAAAGGATACAACTGCAGTATCCAATTACATGATCCTTCGGAATCAAAGTCTGCAGCTTTCATTGGTCTCAAATGCATACACTTCAGCCTCTATCTGTTGTTACATTGTATGTGAAAGGAGAAAGTGTCTAGATAGATCTTAATCAGTACTAGCAGCAGTATGACAGACTATTATTTTTGCTTGACACTTCCACTAATTTTTAGACTTGATAATAGCTTTCTTCCCCTATGACACAAAATACTCTTAAAATGATTGGCACTAAATATTATTATACTGTTAGTGGACTCAGAATTCATTTTAATCAAATGCTGTAGAAATGCTTTGTGTTTCCAATATGTTGTTATAGATTTCAGTGATACAGCAAATGGGCAATTTGTCATTTAATGCATATGCCAATCAACATATTAATCTTAGATATCTTTAAAGTAAATGTAAAAATTAATGTAAGGTCTGAAACAATAGTTCTTACAAATATAAATCATTTAAGGACTAAAAAAAAAAAATTCATCACTGACAAGAAATGTTTTGCAAGTCAAAAAGTTATCTGCCTCAGTAAGTGAAATAATGACTATTTCAATCTCTTCAAGAATCACTGGACAGGATTTATCATTCTAGATAATAGCTTGCTCCAGCAACTCCGTGTCCTTCTTATGTTGAGGACACCAGAACTGCACACAGTACTCCAAGTGAGGTCTCATGAGAGCAGAGTAGAGGGGCAGGATCACCTCCCTTGACCTGCTGGTCACACTCCTTTTGATCACTTCATTCTATGCATGCTGCTTCTCCATTTCAGGATACATTTTTTAAAGCCTTGTAATAGCTCATCCATCTTTAAAAGGCTTTAATTAAGCTTCTGCTACTAAACCTAGGCAATTTCCAAAATCTACTCTTTAATTTGAAATTCTTCATCTATCCCGAACTAAAATCAAGAGGAAGCAGTGCTATCAAATGACTTTGACAAAGCTACTCCAATTTGTACGAGATTAAACCTTTCTTTTCAAATCCTGCTTTCCTCATTATGATCTCAGGCTGAACAGACAAAAAGTGAACATAGAAATAACCATAAGGCCATCTACCCACCTAGGGACAAGGCAGTTCTGGTGCAGAAGCCACACCACGAACTTACTGCATTACTATACTTGGGTTAACATTTGTTGCCAATATATAATGAGAGTCTATAGTTTCCAACCTATGATCCAGACATCATGGAATATGTGCAGATGTAGAGCAGGTGTCTGCTCTCATCTACTCCTATGCCTTAATTTACAAATATGTTGTTCCTGGAGAGTCACCATTTAAAGACGAGACCACAGGCTGATGTGATGAGTGATGAGGCTGGAGCCTACATAAAAAAAAATAATTTTAAAGACAATATTTTTGTAATGATAGGAAGACAGTGAAAAACCCCTCTCCTTTCAAGCTGCATAGAAAACTTCGTGAAAGGTACATTGGAAAATCATACAGTAAAAAAAATGTTAACTTTCCTAAACACATTGGCTGCTGTAGTAAAACAATGATGTTCATAACAGAGATATGAAAAATATGATGCTCAATTTCCCTTTTCCTTTAAAAGGCTAATTGAATGGTCGAGAATATTAAAAGCCCTCCAGCTTTTAATGGGGAGGAGCCTTAGAGGAAACTATTATGCAGAGCTAATTCTACAGCTTCCATTTTCAGTATACTGGTCAGACTATTACAAATCCTGAAGAAATCTAAACTCAAATCTAAGTTTGGCAAAGTCTATGTTAAAAACATAAATCCATTTAACATTTGTATATTACAGAGTTCACTTTTTAAAGTAGTATGTATCATCATTTATGCTTGCTAATTCTCAAAAAGGTTTAATTTCCTGCCTGTCTCCTTCACCTCATTGTGATGTAGAAGAATGACAATGTAAAGGAATGGTGAGGTAGCAATCCAGTGATTCTTCTGGGAGCACATGGGGATGTTCCCACAAAGTTATGATTTCCATGCAAGACTCAGGGCAAAATTGATGGGAGTGGTGAAACAGGCTCACTGAAGTAAACCAGCAGAGGTTGAGTTTTGTATGTGTTCTCCTGCCTTCTAATGGGGAAAACGAGAACTGCTCGACTGCTTTTCACAGGCTTCTCACTGGTTCATTATGGCTACTCCCACAGGAAGGCTGGGACCTCAACCCTGATGCTACTTACAGCACTCTTGAGTAGTCATACATTGTGCACAAACGTAAGAGAACTATTGGGTTGCAACAAATAAGCCTATGTTAAATTAATACAGTCTAATTAATAATGCTGCCCACTTTTCAAAGTCTCAGTCTTTTTTCAATTTCCCCTTTAAATGTTTTTATGTATTTAATTTAATGCTGTCATTCAAGTCTTACACAAATTCTTGCCATCACAGCTACTCAGGATGTGCATAGTATGCATAAAGCACGAAAAACTTTGCATCAGGCCAGACTCATACATAAGGACTGCCACAAACTTGAACTGCCTGCCTTTAGTAGCCATAGGATGAAGAGGTAGTAATACTTTTGGAAAGACCTCAACATCTTGAGCTCCAGGCCATTTAAATATGAGTGAACATACACATCATACCTACAGTATAAGCATTCATTTAGCAGATATTAACTATGTGTGAAATGGTAGGAAAAGTGAAGAACTGATGATGCAGCCTATTTACAAATAATATAACAAGTCAGGTAGCAGAAACTCAATTCACAAACAGTATGAGACAGTGTCCAGGTCTGACAGAGGGCTTTAATCTGTCCTAAAAAATGCTTGTGATAAAGAAGCCGCTGAGAATAGAGTGCAATGCTATCTCTACTACTCTATCCAGAGCCTGCACAGTCCTAGTATGCTTGAAGTGAAATGAGATCAAATTCTCCTGGGGCTCTGAAACAAGAAAGGGTGAGGGGAAGGGGAAGCTAGATGGAAGTACAAGTAGCAGCTACTTCCTGTATGATGAGGGCCATGAAGTTATTCATTTACAGTCTGCTTGTATCTGAGAGTAAATCCGGTACACCCATGGATCTCTGTTTGCATATGGATGTATTCTCATGTAGAAACCACAGAAGGGATTGCTTTGAAACCAGGCTGAGTTAATATGGAGTTCTTTATATTAATCATGTGTGGTACACATGTTGAGGAATTATGTCATATCTCATCACCTTGTATGTACATGAAACGTTGGACTTTTTTCAAAGCAGTGTTAAACTTAATTATATACCTGCAAGATTTATGAGAACATTTCAAGAAAAGGCACATTGCTTTCTTCCTCGGTATTTCTGTTCCATTAAATCAGTCATTAAAGGCAGGTACTCCTCAGTTACAAGCCACTAATTTCAAAATACAGCACAATAGAGCATTCTCCTGAAGAAACTGGCTGCTCATAGCTTGGATGGGTGTACCTTTCACTGGGATCAAAACTGGCTGGATGGCCAGACCCAAAGAGTTGTGGTGAATGGAGTTAAATCCAGCTAGCAGCCTGTCATAAGTGGTGTTCCCCAGGGCTCAGTACTGGGGCCAGTTCTGTACAGTATCTTTATCAGTGATCTACATGAGAGGATGGAGTGCACTCTCAGTAAGTTTGTAGATGACACCAAGTTGTCTGTAAGTGTTATTCTGTTGAAGGTAGGAAGATCTGTAGAGCGATCTGGACACATTGGATTGATGGGCCAAGGCCAATGGTATGAGATTCAACAAGGGGAAGTGTCGGGTCCTGCACTTGGGCCACAACAACCCCATGCAATGCTACAGGCTTGGGGAAAAGTGGCTGGAAAGCTGCTTGATGGAAAAGGACTTGGGGGTGCTTAACGATGGACCTGAACATGAGTCAGCTTATGTCCAGGCAGCCAGAAGGCCATCAGCATCCTGGTCTTTATCAGCAATATTATGGCCAGCACGCCCACTGCAGTGATCTTCCCCCTGTATTCAGGACTGGTGAGGCTGCACCTTGAATACTGTGTTCAGTTTTGGGCCTCTCATTACTGGAGAGACATTGAGGTGCTGGAGTGGAACCAGAGAAGGGCAATGAAGCTGGTGAAGGGTCTGGAGCACAAGCCTTATGAGGAACAGCTGAGGGAACTAGGGTTGTTCAGCCTGAAGGAGGCTGAGGGGAGACTGTCACTCTCTACAACTGCCTGACAGGAGGTTTCAGTAAGGTGGGTGTTGATCTCTTCTCTCAAACAACAAGCAACAGGACAAGAAGAAATGGCCTCAAGATTCACTAGGGCAGGGGGGAGGCTTAGATTGGATATTAAGAAAAATTTCTTCACGTAAAACATCGTCAAGCACTGGAACTGGCTGCCCAGTGAAGTACTCATCATTTCTGGAGGTATTGGAAAGGTGTAGATGTGGCACTTAGGGAATTGGTTTAGTGGTGGCCTTGACAGTGTTAGGCTAATGGTTGCACTCAAGGATATTAAAGGTCTTTTCAGCACTAAACAATTCTATGATTCTGTTACATTATGACCTAAAAAGGGAACTAAACACAAAACAAGAAAAAAAATAATCTTATTTGTAGCTAAGTGCAACTGCTTTAAAAATAACAATAACAATAATAAAGGAAAACTGGATATCTGGGGCTAAATTATTTGCAAGTGTTCATGACACAATCTGCCAACCCACAGGTATGAGAATCACATAAATCCTCTCCTCATGCTTCTAACATATATTCTTCTAACTACATGCATCACTTTTTTCACATTTTATGTTGTTACTTAAGTTATTTTATTTCTTTGGGGCATGTAAATATTTTCCTAAGGCTATTCTACAGACACTGAAGGGAACACACAGTGCACGGTAGTGTGTTTAGGGTCTTCATTTCTTTCTGATTTTCTTCAATGAGGTTTACTAGCATGGGAACAGATGGCAATCTGAACATGTTGAGAATACCAGTGAGTTCAGGGAGCTGAGGAAATACTAAGAATGACTGTAAAAATAAATCATAGTGCTCACAATTACATTAATATTGTGATCACATTTATGCTTGTGGCATTATAGGGTTTATTTGTTTTAATTTACAACAGAAAACCAACATGAAGACTCCACTGTTTGAAGCGCTATGCTGTTTTTTAATTGCCCTTGCCCATTCCCCTGCCAGAACAGACAATTTAGAGTTTCTCTTTTCAATGTACTCATTCTGATAGCTGAAAGCAAAATCTGGCTACTTTCTCCAATTTCTGGCACCACCTTTCTCCCCATCCTCCAACATTTTTTTGTTTCACTTTTACCATATCAAGTCACTCGAACAAGTTCAGCATGGAGGCAGTTGCTCCGCAGAGGGGATCTTGCTTTCAACCTCCATGTGTTTGAGACCACAACAATGGCTCTCCCAACCTCAAAAACTCTCCTTGAGGCAAAGGAATGTTTTTCATCAAGAGAGAATGCCCCAGGAGCTTAGCAATGGCTTTGTGGGAAGAACAAGAAAGAACCATTTTTGTTCTATTTATTTGTAAAAAATACAGTATACATATTCAAGTATTTTTCATCAGCCTGAAGGGTAACAGATTTCATAGTATAATATCTGCTCAAGGGCTTTATTTTAATGTAAGAACAGATGGTTTTGCTTTTACTATAAAGCCTGTACTATTACTGACCTCGTCTTTCTCTTCAAAGGGATTACACTGATTAGATATCATTTTCTCTTCTAAATCAGACTGCTGCTTCTCAGAAGGAAGTGGAAAGATGGCCTGGCCTGAAGGATTCTCTGAGGTTGGAAGATGCAATGAGGCTTATTTTATGTGTGAGTGCAGGGAAGGGGCAATGAACATAGTACCCAGAAAGGCAGTCAAGTTTCTCAGCTTTTCGCTCTTCACATTCCCACTGTAACTCATTCCTCAAAGCAATCTTAAATTGCATGAATACTTAAAACAGGCTTTTAATAAAAAAATGAAGGGTATGTCACACAAAGCAGGCATCATAACAGCAATTCTAGAACCACTGAAATCAGTGATGAAATACCACCCTGATCTCAGTGGTGCTGGGATTTTGCACCCCCTCCAGTAAGGCTGCTTACCTCTCTTTTCATCAACAGTAGATACTGCCTGGATTAAAAGTGATGCATTGGATTCAGTATACTCCACAAACACCACCAGCAGCTTCAGTGCTGTCTTTACCACCAGGCGGAACTGGAAGAAAAAAGTGAGACTTGTCATTCAGCAAGCCACAACATTTCCAGATGTGCTAAATAACACCGGGCAAGATGCAAGCACAGTGATCCAGATCTGGTAATAACATGTGAACAGAAGAGGTTAAATTGTGCCAGGACCGAAAAAAAGGGAAGGTAACCAGTTGGCTGAAAACTTCATCCACGGGATAGTGCTCTCCTAGGGAAGTCTCGGTAGTCAATGAATCCAAATGAAAGCTTAACACTGCTACATACAATTAAAGGTTGAATATCCTACCTATGCATACCCACAATGTTGCTGTCCAAAGCTTGATGTACACAGAGTCTACTGAGCTAATTAGAACACATGTATTTTTCTATTTCTCAATGCATTTATTTCCTCCTTTCACTGTGAGCTTTTAATCCTGTCAAACTGCTGTATGATGGAATTATGTTTGCCTCATGCTTTCTTCTTTTTGTATATTACTATTTAATGCTTAAATTATTAAATAGATCTATCTTTACTATTCAACACAACTTAGGAGAAAGTGTGTTTAATCTCTGACTATCCCACCACGTCGAAAATATGTGATATGGTGGAAAGGAGCATTTTGCCTCCAAGTTTTCAAACTCAGTTTTTTGTACATCCCCATGAGTGTGAGTTCAGCAAAAATTCAATATTCGTAAAATGCACCTACTGGAAATCAATACCCACCCTATCACTCTCATCACACATCTCCCATTTCAAGAAAGGACCATCTATTAGATTTATTTTCCAAGTGCTGAGTAAGAATTTTTAGGGAATTGCTTAGCATGATCACGTATGTAAAAATTCAACTCTTTACAAGTGAATATTTGGAATTTTTAATAAAAGGAAATGTGAAAGAGACGGACTTTCTAATAGGCAGGTCTCTACATACACAGCTTAGAGGACTTCTACTAAGAGAACTGATTCTAGGTCAGATCAGCTATATCCTCAAACTAAATCATGGATTTAAAAAAAAATAAAAGGTAATACACCACTGATTCCAACCTACTGCTATTGAATCAAGCTCCAGAAAAGCAGGTATTTGTAAGCTTACTGTACTGTTACCTTGTTCTGCACCATATCTATCCAACAATGTGTAAGATTTTACTGCTACAGTAATGTAGTCCTTGCTCCTCTGCCATTGACAGAGTTTTAAATTGACTTTAGGATGCAGTCATGTAGACATAAGCCAAGCTCCCAGCTTCTGAAAATCCCTGTCTGTGCCTCATTACATTAAATTAGTAGGCATTCTGAAACATAACCACCTATGGGAAGGGAAAAAAAAATCATTAGTGTATTGCTAAATTGTTCCAGGGATATATATATATAGTTTCTGTCAGTATTCACTCATTCCCATGCCCTCATTTTTTCATGTCTTCTCAACACAACTCTCCTAAGAGACAAAGAATCACTATTAATCATTTCATAGATGCACATAAAGACAGTAACTGTGCCTGTATTCAAAATAAAGATTGCAAGTGTAAAAGGCATAGACTCAAACTATTGCATTCACATTGATACTCACAAAGATGTTCTAGAGCTCACTTCAAGGTAATGAGCTAAAATGCAATATGCAGCTGTAAACACAGAGTTTAGTGTGAAGAGTGACCTAGGTATTTCCCTAGCTTCTTGGGGTTTACTTGCTCATGCTGATTTGAGCTTGATGTACCACAATGATACTACCAGCAATGCAAAATCTTCTGCGGTTGAATCCAGACTCTCAGACTTGATATATCATCAAATCAGTTACTTTTAGGGCTCTCAGCCAGGAAATCCCAGTGACAAACCTGACCAGATCCCTCAAGACACTTGTTTAGCCTTAATTAAGGCTAAACTTCCTTAACCAAGGTTTGACTACTTTGCAGTTGTACTGCTGCAGTGGTGCTTCATAGAAACATGAGCTAGTCGAATTAAAGGAAATTGAAATCTGATAGCACATCTACAAATTACTTCTTCATGATTGCACTGGACATCAGTGTATTTGCTTGTCAGGCCAATACCACACAGTTTCTGCTCTGCAATGACATTTCCCTTAGCAACCAAATTCAACAGCTTAATAGAATATACTGAAAGAATTTCCAACAAGTCTCCACTTGTTTTGTAAAGTAACTTTGTAAAATAGGAGTCACAAGATTACTGTAAACAATTCTAGCATTGACTTACTTCCCAGCTAACCACTTGTGTACTACCTACTAATCTGGTCAGAATCCTTTCCCTAGAAAGGAAATTTGAATATTACTTTTGATAATTCTTAAAACCTCAAGGCTTAACCACATGGTGACAATGGGATGCATTTACACATAAATACTCCATGGCAAAGTTCCCATACATTTCCACTTGACAGCAATCAGTGGGGTCACATCGGGCTTATATCTATTTATGCAAATCTTTTTTTATTCCAGAAAGAAGGACCTTCTGCAATACCTCTGCTCTCACTGCTGCCTGCTGGCCATGGCAGCTGCTGTAATTAGGCACTAGTTCCCATACACCTTATATCTGCTATGCTGCAAATCCTGTGAAACCTCACACCCGAAGTGAACCACTTCAGTTGCACCAGACCAAGGCTCAAGATTATGGATTGTTCGGGTGCCATCTGCAGGTGTGAACCTCCTGTGCTTAGCAAGCGAACAGATGACAGCATAAGGAATAAATACCACCCAGAAGCAGTCCGGGAGAAAATGAATTATTAGAAAAGCTGTTTTGCTTGCCATTTAGCTAGCAGAAGACACTCTAAGTTCAACTCCTCAAACTGTAAATTTTCAGGGCTTCTCCAACTCCTCAAAATAGTCAATCCACACTGGGAAGTGGAGACGTCTGTAGGTGAAATGGAAGTATCTGAAGGTAAAAATACACACCACAGCAGCTTTCTGCTGGTAGTCAGCACAGCTACTAGCTTTGAGACAAACTACATTTAAAACATGCTGCTTCCTGCTCAATAGAAATAGGAACAGAGACTGCTCTGGGCACTCCTAATCTTGCATGGTGCTTTGGACACCTTGTGCAAGTACAAAACCAAAATACTGCAGCCCTAGACTAAGCACCACAATGCTTACAATGGGGACTTAATAGCTACTTGTGTCCCATACAACCTGTGCACATATTCTACAATAGGTCTTTTTAATGCTGCTTTAATAGTGCTTCTTCACAGAAGCAATCACCAAGCAGCTGCACTGCCCCTTGGAATCTAAGTCTTCCGCCAGCAAAAGCCTCTCTAAGACATCTGATAACCTATCAGATAGCCAGACAGGAGGGCAGTCCACAGCCTGACATGCTCACTAAACTCAACTCTAGTAATCCATCACGGCACAAAGAAGCCTCTGAAAAGTCTGTTCTAGGGATATTTGCTGGCAAGAACCATGTAAAGCATGCTGTATTTTTATATGGCCTCTAATATGATATCCTACCCATTAAATGATCCCTTCATGACTGCTGCCTGTAGCATCTCACATGTGCTTAAGTGTTAAGTGTTGGGTATCACAACAGGAAGAGTTTTAACCAAACCAAGCTTGTTTCACAATATTCAAAATACCAGAGCTATTTAGAAAGTTTCCATCTGTGATTAACTATGATGACTGTCAAAGTGGGAGATCCTTGTATCTTCATGAGTGAACTATAAAATGTGTTTGCAGGGCATGCCTTTTCAATTATTTATATAGTAGACAACTACATTGCAAATAAAATAGTTGAAAATTTCAAAACTGGGAGATTGCTTAACAGGAAAAAAGAACAGCAATTCACCAACTTTCTTGCCTCCTTTTGTGAAGGGAAGCAAGAAACCAATCACTGGTATAATTTCATTTCACATGACGTACACAGATGGCACAGCAATGGGAGCAATAGAAATAAGTTTCATATTTCATTCATGAGTAGGTGAATTCATTATTCATTTGAATCACTACTAAAAACTTCAGGAAGGTTTTTATGGCTGTTTCTGGGATTTATCGGGCTCTTATCTAGTATCGAAGATGGGCACAACTTGCTGAATCAGCTTCAACAGCGTCACAGTTGTTAAAATCCACAGCAAAATGACACTCTTACTTCAAGCAGGACTAGATATCATAAAAGCAATAAAAGAGATAGACATATACTGTGATAGCTCAAAAAAAGGCCTGGTATCATCACTTTGCAAGCACTGGTTATTGCAATTAATTCCAAATTTCTATCCTAAGTATTACCACTTAGTTAAAAAAAGAAGGCTTATTGAGGAATATATGTACTCACTGGCTTGGTAAAGGGATGTTTGAACAGTTCTGAGATTAAATCAGGATTCTTGAATGTCAAAATATTCAAGAAATGTCAAAATTTTTCTTAGGTTAGAACAGAAAGTCATTGTGGTTTTGTATCACATGCGAACCAATATACTGAGAGGAAATTATGTTAGCATCTTCTGGCTAAAGATAAGATGTAGCCAGCAGCATAAAAGGAGGAAGAAAAATTATAAACTTTTTCACTCTGGCTTGCTTTATGTTATACAGTAGAGTTTGGCAGTCCCTTTCCTTTTTATCTCTTGCTATTTAGACAATCGGAAATGTGTTACAGGCCTTGTTAAAGATACCGCACAACTAGCTACAAAACCTATGTCTCATAGAAGGGCTTGCCCCAGCTGTTAATCACTTGACAGGAAAGGCTTTAGCCTTTACAAGGAACATTGTCAGGAAATTCACTGATTTAGAGACCAAAGAAATATTTGAGAAGTTCTGATTTAAAAATTTAGGAGTTTTTTTTTGTTTGTTTGTTTGTTTGTTTTTTAAGGAAGAATGCAAAGCCAAATTGAGTAAAAACTTCATATTTCCCTGAGGGTGATGTAGCTGCTTTGGATTTATGCCATTCAAATTTAAAGGAGAAATGGGCTAGATTTTCCACTAAAGAATTACCATGGCCAAAACCTCTAAGGTCTAATCCAAGTGCAGACATGGCCTTATAGGCCATGTACTTATCCTGTTGATACGACACAGCCAGGCAGAGCTGCAGCTAAAGAAACACACAGTATAACCAGTGTACAGCCCACTGGTGAAAGGTGCACAGAGAGCTCAAACCTTTCTTTCTTGTGTGATGAAAAGATGCCTCCAACTTTAGACCTAGTGCTGCAGGAAAAGCCTGCTGGCATCCCACTAGCACCAGTAATGCAGCTCAGTTTTATATTTCACAAGCAGATAAAACCATCTTCTGTACACAAAAGAAGGAAAGATCTTCCTGGAAGACTTTTTAAATATATATGTTAAAATATATATAAAAAATAATTTAAATAAGCCACACAACATATATTTAAACATAACATTTACAATAAAAAATATAAAAAGACATTTTTTAGATAATATATAATAATAGTATATTATTATGTATAATGATATATTATAACATAATAATGTATAATTTTCCTTTGTAGTGAGGAAGGAAAAGGAAACATAAATAATGAGTTTGAAAGAATCTTCGAATAATTTAGGTCAGAATGGACCTTATAACACCTTTTTTTCTCATCTTAGTTGAACAAACCCACTTCTCTCTTCCTCACATATGATATGCTCTCACCTCATGAGGGGACAGGGTTAAAAATGAAATTAAAACCATAAATTTTCCAAATTATAATTTCTGATTCAACCACAGTTTTGTATCTAGCATTTTGGTTTCCTGTAACTGTTGTTACTAATATTTCAAAAAGCTCCTTCAGCATCTGGTAAAACTACAAATATATGCACTCACACACACTTCCACAGAGACAAGGAGACTAGTACATATGTTAAAAGAATACAGGTACTACACTACAAGAAAACCTTGTTTTCTCTATATCCTCATTTACTGCCAGCTTACTATTTTACTGTTGGTTTACATAGCACTAGAAGCCTCAGGTTGTACTTCAGCACTACTGGGTATGAACAGTAAGAGCTGTCTGCTTGGTACGAAAGAAGGTTTGCCTCTAAAGTCCGCACAACACATTCTTATCTTACTAATGCTTAGGATAAGGTAGTCTGTATTACGTAGCAGTTCCCAGAACCGTGTCTGTTTCTGTGTTTGCTTTCTTTTCCTGAAAGATAAAAAAATGCACCTGGAACATGTCTGCCCTTGTTCTCAGAGAAACATCTAATCTGGAAATCAGACTGAAATCAGAAATCTAATATTGAAAGCAGATGATCATGAGGAAGGACAACTTTAGAATCTTATGCTGGCATTCCCTAGCAGAGCACAGCTTTAGTAAAAATTAAGGTACTTACAGGCAGTAAGACAGCATGTGCACAAAGTGAAAGGAGGCTCTCAAGCAGGTAGTCAGTGTCATCTATGCACATGCATGACATACAAAAGCCCTTTGTCAAGGATACATACATGTAGCCAACCTTTTAGAAACATAATTACCTGACACATACAACATCCCAGTATTTTCTGATATACATAGGAAAAAACCGTAACATCAACAGCTAGAACAAATAGCTTTGTAAATATGTTGTACAGAGCATTTATGTAACCCGGACAAAAATAAATACCAGAATGGGGGTGTCAAACAAGCAAGGGAGAGATATTAGGAGATAAAACATTTGGAAATCTCTACTACTAGATTTGCAAATGCCTTGCAGAACGTAGAAGCAAACCAAGTTCTGCCTATTCTTCAACCTTCTTCTCCAAAACTGACATTTGAGGTCAATTGCTTCATTCCAAAAAAGGGTGATGACTCTATTTAGTAATCCAGTTCCTTTCTATTCATTGCTCTTGAATGCAAGAATGATCAGAAAAATGAGATCCTTCTGCATCACCTCAGCCAAGTCCTTCTAGTCAGCTTCATTTTCCATTCAAACTTTAGGTCAGACTCTTTTAAGGAGAATGATGAAAAATTTAGAAGTCTCAGTAACCTACCACAAAACTTCTAAAATAAGTGTAATCACCCTTCTCCAGAATGGAGACAGAATTCACATGTGCTAGGGCCTTATAAGCTGTTTTCTAGGCTTCAATGAAGACATCTATTAAAATAATGCTAGACCCCATTTTACTATTCAGCCATTTTCACTCTCATCTTCCAAGAGGGATGCTTAAATAGGGCAAATTAACTGTTGTTAAATGCTTTGCAGGCTCAGGACTGAAGGCACAGACATGGCACAAAGGACAGTCAGACCAATGTTTAAAAGCCTATATGCTTAGATGCAAGATGCTAAAAAATTATCAGTTTAACAATAATCTGAATGTTTCTTTAAGATTTTCCCTCTGCAGAGTGTATAATGTTAGGTATGTCAGAGAAATACATGCATTACTACTTCAAAGATGTTTCTCAGAACTTTGTAGATGTACTGCATTAAGATTATAAGGTCTGTGCACTGTTACATATGTGGTGTTTCTGTCATTTATCTGTGGTGAGATTTCTGACATGAAGAGAAAGAAGGCTATTAAAAAGAAATTCATCTGGCTCACCAGCAAAACACAGGGATGAGAAAGTAGTGATTAGTGACTGGTCAACAGGGATGAGAAAAGGCTTATGGCTGGAAATGATTATTTACATCAGCAATCATGGGCCAGAAGCAGAACGGGTAAAATGAAAAAAAATTGCACACAGAAGCAGGCAATTCACACAACAAATCAAAGCATATTATAGACTGAAGTAGCTCTCAAATGGATACATGCAATTGTGATGGGAGCTTTAAAAGAATATGTTGGGGGTAGAAATCAGCTCTGTGCTAAGCCATTTGTAGAGAACTAATGATGTAGCTACATTTCTGATGCAGAAATCACTATGTCATACATAGATTTACAGAAATCACTATGTCGCAGACAAGTATTGTAGACCCCAGAATGAGACAGGTGATGCTACAAGGGATTTTGGGCATTCCCCTCTCTCTCTTCTGGAATATCACAATCTTCCTGTGAGGTGGGAAGTGATTTTCTCATCCCATTAAATAGTCTAAAATGGCATTTTTCTTCAAGTTACAACAGGATAAATGGAAGACCATTCACAGCTTTGCAGGATGAAACACAAAGTGAGAGCATTATCTCATTTTCCTCCCCTGCAATCAGACAAATCCGCTTGATTTCTCCTGTGAGAACTGTTTGTTGTGTGAAAATTACATACAATCATTCAGCCAGAAAGAACATCAGGGGAGGGCCTAGAGATTATAGGACATAAAAGGATCAAACTTCTTTAGTCTCAGGTGACTCTTGAGGTGGTGTCATCTCACCTTTGTGAAAGGCCTCAACAACAGATTTATTAGCTATACCCCAGTTTTAAGCATCTTTCTCTTTTGCTCTTTCAGAAGTTGCTGAAACAGAAGAGTTTGTTTTCAATTAAAATTTAGCCTTTTCCATTGCAAAACACAAAACAAAAATATTTCAGTGGAAATTTGCCATCAGCTCATGTCCAAAACAGGAATTATGCTTCACTTGTAAAGATTTCCTTTCTCTCCTCAAATTGTTTTGTTTCATTGCATTCAACCAGTTGATGTTTTTATTAACCCTTCCCAAATGCTGGTATCTTCTGGGACTCCATCCAAATGAACACCACCAGGAAATGTAGACCTACCTTCTATGTCTGGATAAAGACTGTGATTATATTATCTTAGATAATGTGTAAAATACTTAGCTTGAGAGAAACCACAGTAACACAAGAAGCAATTTCTGCTAAAACTCATGCTAGAGTGTAATGTGCTATCAAACAGCTTTTGATAAGGAGCAGATCTTATTTCTTCTCTTTTTTCTTCTATAAACATGCACCTCAAATTACTAATATAGATCAAGGGTCCCTAGCATTTTCATGTTACAGATCACAGAGCAAGACTGTTTAGTAAAGCCTGTTCATTTCGTTAGACAACATAACTTGTCTGGGTCCACACTAAACTAGCCTCATGCAAAAATAAAAGCAAACCACTGTGACGTGTATAATGCCATTCTAATGCAACTTAGCATCTGGAAACATGCTTTCTGACTAGGCGATTTTTTGGTAGTTACTGTGAATGCATGAACCTAAAGTCTAGATGCCCCATTTAAAGTAGTTTAAGAGTTTGTTCCACTGTTTAAACAAAAAGTATTTTTAGGATTGAGTCATATGTCTATTAAATAAAATGTGCACTTCTGATGAGCAGAATTAATGAAAAATAACCTTTTCTCTCTTGAGCACTACTCTGATGATCAATTCAGCAGCAGAAATAACAGTGATCTTTTATGTTTTGGGAATAGAAACATAAGTAGATAATAAGCAACAAGATATGAAACCACGGGGAATTAGAATTCCAGAAAATGGATCTGCAAACTAAAATCAATCAGAAGGATGGGGA